>JAEMWC010000124.1:220000-280000 GCA_016490735.1 Pachyseris speciosa | reverse complement strand
TTTGGGTGATGAACCTGTAGAAGATCACAAATGTAGGATGGAGCCATTCCATTCAGTGCTTTGTAGGTCATAGTTAGAATCTTAAATTCAATCCTTTTGGTAACAGGGAGCCAATGCAGCTTATGTAGTACCGAAGATATGTGCTGCCATTTTTTAGTTTTTGTAGTAATTCTAGCAGCAGCATTTAGAATATGTTGCAATTTATCAAGTTGCTTTTTCGGGAGCCCAAATAGGAGGCTGTCGCAAAAGTCAATTTTACTTGTTACAAAAGTGTGGACAAGCTTCTCTGCAGTGGATTGATCTAAGTAATTTCTATGTAATATTATGTATTGCTAGGGACGCCGATTTACAGATATTATTGACTTGTCTTGACATGTCGAGATGTTTATCCAAAATGACACCAAGATCGCATATGGCAGATTCTAATTTGATGGTATTAGCACCAATATTTATGGAAGGGATAGGGTCATTGTTGATAAACTTTGAAGAAAAGTAAATAACTTTGGTCTTGGCTGAGTTGCAGAGCAGGAAATTATTGGAGTACCAGCTAATAATGTGGTTTATACAATCTTCGATTTTACTGATGGATACATTTCTATTTCTGAGCCCCATTGTGAGGTAAATCTGACTATCATCAGCATAGAACATGGGACGGAGGCCATGAGATAGGACAATATCCTCAATTGGAGCAACATACATGGAGAACAGGACAGGTCCCAGGACTGATCCTTGTGGAACACCAAAGTGCAGCTGACTATCCACTGAGACAGATCTTATATGGACCGATTGTTTGCGGTCAGCCAGGTACGAAGCAAGCCAATCACTGGTTTAAAATTGCAGTGTGTGAATGCAGCTTATTAAGTATGCAAAACACGAGTTTGAGAGTCTGAAAGCTCACAATTCCTGTGCTGCATACTAAATCAGCCGGTTTTACACACACTGCATTCTTACTCTTGTGAGCGTTTTACGTCATTTTGTCCTTGATCCAGTTCTCTCAAGATTTTGAAGTTAGTAATGGCAGATCACTAAATAGAAATATTTCAGTCAAAATAAAAAACTGATTTCTCCAAATTAAAGCTTGAAATTTCACAATTCAGTTGTTAAGCAAACACACTTTCGAAATTTGAAGAAAAAACACGTGATTTTCTGATCGTAGTAGCACTTTAAAATCGAATTAACCACATGATGTCTGTCTAAATAAGCTCAATCTGCTAACTCTGGAGCAAAGGCATTTCCTCTTTGATATCACCTTCTTGTTTAAGGCTCTTAAAGGCCATTTAGATGTCGACTTTTCTCAATTCTTAGACTTTTATAGCCAAGAGGACCACTTCTTAATGAGACACTTTGATACTAAATCCTTAAAAAAGAAATATGCCAGGACAAATATGCTTAAAAATAGTTTATAGGATCGTGGATGAATGGAATAATCTGCCTCTTGAGGCCTGTTCGGCATTTAGTTCGGCAACTAAAGGGAAGATATTTGTTTACAAACATTGTTTTTGTTATTTAAATGTTCAAAACGTTAAACAAAAGAATTCTTTGTTTCACCAGCCAATAGTTCTCTGGTTGGCTTATTAATAACAATAGGTGATGTCTCTGATATCATTCTTTGCTAAATTGTAAATGTGATTCTTATTGCTATTTTATACTTAGTTGTTAGTATGTGATACCTTGTGCTATTTAAATGATAATCATATACATGGGGTTATTTGTTTTTCTATGGGGTCATGTAGCTCTTTTACAAATCATCCTTACGGCTTATTTATTATTATCACTGTAATTTTCCATTAAATTGTCATAAAAAATTACTTATAAGTTTATCAAATTATACGTGTATGACATTAGAGCTGACAGCAACATGCACATAACACATCATGAGCTTAAATACCTTTTCTCCAACACGTGTGATGAGAGATTCAAGACGGTCCTCAATATCTACAACATCTGTCGTTCGTCTGCGCTTCCGAGCTCTGCCGTCTGAAAAAGTTCAGATGGGAGCTGTCACACTACACAGTTGTACGAGCCAGTGGCTGTTGGAGCATGCAACTGCACCACGACAAACGAATGAGGAAAAAGAAAAAAATAACTAACCGTTATCTTCATTGTAATATCTTCTTTTCTCTCTTGACATTTTAAGGCCACAAGCAATCAAAAAGGACGAAAAAGAAGTTCAATGCCCCTGTAGCGAGTTGATGGTAGTAATAATGCAACATTGAAAGAAAGGAAACAACTATGGGTCCTGGGAACGACAGTAATTAGGCTCGGTTACCAAGGCGCTGACTTCTTAGTTCCAAGATGGCGAAGACCCTTGGTTCGTACGATTTGCGAATTTCTTTGCGTAAAAATAAATGTTTTCTTTAGCAAATTTCTCTTATTTCTCCTTCAGGGACCATAAGAAGTCGTTTTTACGTACTTTCAAGAGAATTGTGGTTTGGTGGAGTTCAGAGTCCCCGATCAGTGACTTGGTCTGTTTTACAAGGTCTTCTTGGTAGCAATAGAGGGGTACTACTGGGACTTAACAAAGCACTTCCAGTTAGAAGGTAGAATACTGCTTTTGTAGTACTAGTACACATGGAAATGTTACAGACAGCAGGGGTGGTTTTTTGTGTGTGTTTGTGATGTAACTTGAGGTGATGATAACGGTTACTGTGAAGTTTATTTGTTTTTCAGGTTAGCGGGATCATATTTGGATATAAAAAAGCACTTTAGGAGATCAGCTGTTCAGGCTGCAAAGTACAAGGATCTCCCTGTGATTCATATCAATGCTTCATTTAATAACACAGTTATCACAATATCAAACCATAAAGGTGAGTTTAATATCGCATTAGGGCCATTTATATGGGAGAAAATAAGATGTGTGGCGTCACTTGACATAAAAAGGATGTGAACTGTACCGTTTATATGTTCACGGTTTTCATAAGACACAAAGATCACATATAAATGGTTCACATGTTATTTTTGATACAACGTTGTTTACATGTAATGTAATGTTACCATTACATGTAGCAAAATCTGCACAATCCAAGATGGCATGGTGTATAGCAATAAACAAAAGCATGCTGTCATGTTAAGAAGGAAGAGACTTTTTCAGAGATAGTTTTTTTTTTCTTTCCTTATGAAGACCATGCTGTTAAAGAAAATGTGACCCTCCATGGGAAACAGTCACTAAGGTGAACACACTCACATAGCATGGTCACTAGTTAGAACAAAAGAAGTGTGTCTCAACACAGTAGCTGCGTTTAAGTCACTTCCTCATTAGTGTCCAAGTTATTGTTTTCCTAAGCATACTGAAGACACTGCAGCGTGTTCAGAATACTGCGTGTGATATTGCACGTATCAACACCATGTTTCATTGGCTCCCGATTTCGTGGCTTCAGCATTTTCTTTCCAGAAAAACTCAGGAAAGTCAGTGGAAAGTCGCCGAAGGTCGACAACCGTTGTCACAGATAGGTTTCAACAGCAGTGCGATGACAGTGTATAAATTAACATGATCGCATGTAAGTGGAACATGTATGGTAATTCCAATGAACAAGATCGATTTGTGCTGCGATTGTCCTTTGAATCAATGAAAAAATGGTCAACTAGGACTCCTCTGCTCCCTGTGCCATGCAGTGTGTGTGTTCACCTTAGTGACTTTTTTCCCTTGGAGGGTCAAAAATTCATAAGCTCAGTGTTGCATACAAAGAATACAACAGAAATCCAAGAAGAGTCATTTCTTTCATTGATCAAAATGACTTAGGAGAAACTGCTGATCAAACGTATGCAAAATGTTAACACTACACACTCTTTTTCCCATGCGCTGGATCACATCTCAGGACCACTTCGATGATGTCACTAACTATAACAATTTTTCATATTTTTCATATAAAAACAACCTGCATAGATCAATTTGTCATACTAAATTTAGTAAATATGCAAGGTTTCATAAGAATCCATCGCAAACTGGTGGAAATATGTGACCTCAAACTTGCCAATTTTCACTAAGTAATAAATGCCAGGCAACTTATAAGTGTTTGGATTTCTCAGTAAGTAAACAAAATGTTTTCTCATTTATAATGTTTTGTCTTATATAACCAGCTACAGCTTTTACCAAATGTACCAAAAAAATGTTTTGAAAGAATCTTTCAGAGGAAAGATAATATTATTGTTAAACCAAGGTGTCTGTTTGACAACCATCATTGAGTTGCAAATGGATTGTAGTCAGAAATTCTCTTGTAATTTGTTACAGTTTTAAAAGTGATGTTGTGTTCAGATAATATTATCTATTAATTAAAACAGATTGAAGCTAAAAGTGCAATTGAAGGGCTCGGGGCAAGAACATCCTCCTGGTTTTTGGTGGATTTTTCTAATGAAAACGGACCAACTTCTCGTGATGCTGATTTCCCACTCTTAGATGAATTCTCCATAATGTTTCTGAAGTGATAATTTTTCCACCGCAGCCAAGCGAATTTCATTTCCAGTCCTCGCGAGAAATTTTCAAGGTGACAGCGCCCTCTGTGGGCCCAATGAATTGTGGGCATCAAATGGCCTCTTGAATGTGGACAACACCTCTTCAAACATCCAATTTTTTCTCCTAAGTCAAAAAACAACTCTCCTTTCCGAATTTCTAGCATGGCAACCTTTGGCAAATGGGCCAAGACTCTCAACTACGGGCCGCTTTTACAGCAAGAGTTGCTTTCAGACTGTCCCACCTGGCTCAGTACTCTGTACTGCAAAACGCCAATTTGTTCCGGGAGTCAACTTAAATCTCTTTGCGTTTGGCAAGCACAGAGAAACACCACTGGCTTCTTTGAGAAGTGTCTGACTTGTGGGTCTCCAGACATAAATGACGTCTTTCGACCACCAGGCTGGTGAGTTTCGATTAAATTTAGCTAGCGATCGACACCTCACAGCCATGTAAGTTTCCTATCAATAAAACTTAAATAATATTGATGTTTTAACTGCCAAATGTATAGTCTACATCACACTATCAAATGATCCTTTCTACCCATCAATCCATTTCACCTGCTCTTCAGGTAATTCAATTTGTGCATGAATATTAATATGCATGCGAATGAGCTGACTTGGATTTTTTGCACATGTTATTTCTCGAAAACGAAGAGGAAATCAGCGAAAAAATTACAGAGCAATGTTTTTTAACTGGAATGAAGTCCACATACCAATTTAATCTCAGTTAGTTTTGAGCACATAGAAAATCGACCAAAAACCGGGAGGACGTTCTTGCCCCTAGCCCTTCAACTGTGACCTACTGTAATGACCATATAGGCACACCTGTCAAATGAGTTTAGCCATTTTATGAGAACTTACAGTTTCAAAATTTATGTTGTGTTAAATAAGAACAACTGAAAATCCTGTTTTAAAATAAGATACATCCTATTTTTAAAAGTCACATCTAAAATACGACACAGACTCTAATTTTGTAATATTTATACTGTCCAATCAGTTTGCATCTTATTTAAGTTGCATCTTAGATAAGATGCTTGTTATTTTCTCCCATATTAATGATCCTATTGTTTTAGTTTACCAAGTGTAATTTGTTTAACCTTTAAGCTTTGTCATAGATTTTCTCAAGTGTGTTGTGTTTATTCGTTCTTATTTTGCTTTGCTTTGTTTTGTTTTTGCTCAGGGAATACATTAGGATGGGTATCAGCGGTAAGTAAGCTTAATAGCATTGGTCAACTGCTAAAATACATGTACATGTAACATTTGCTTTGTCAACTTTATTTAATAATTTTGTCTGTTAAGGCTTAATTTATTTTTCTCTTATTAAAAAGAGATAAATTGTTAAAGAGTAATGGAAATCTCAATTTGTCAAGTGAAACCAAGAACCAACAAATAAAGCGCGTAATAAATGAATGAGATCATAAATAAGTTTCTTAAAAGTTACACCATTGAGATCATAGGTAAAATTGAAGAACTGCTCCCCAGCAAATCTGTTGGCCAACCAACAGTTTACCAACAGTCCACCGACAGATTACAAAACAATGTAAAATGAAGGAATTAAATAAACCCTAAATTAAATAACTGCTGGCGGCTTGTCAACCGACAGTTGGTGGGCAGGTGTATGGGGGAACTGATCTTGAATTTTTGCAGATCATAAGTGAGTTACTGAAAACTTGGACCATTACACCTGATGTTTATTTCATCTTTTTTGGCAACTCATCAAACAGGGAACTGAGGGTTTTAGTAATGCAAGACGTGGAAGCAGTACAGCAGGTAGACAGGCTGGTATAGCAGCTGCTTATGTAAGTAAAACTGTCATGTTTAAGGATCATGATAAGAAACAGTTGATAGAGTTTGGGAAAGTCTTAATTATGCATTAATTCCAATCGGAGGTGACATTGGGTTATGTGAGCAAAATGAGCAGGGTTTGTATATTTAATATTATTATTGTTTGCACTAAGTTATCATCAAAGAGGAGTTATTGTTTGATGGTCCTACATGTATGTTTATTATGTGTTTTCTGGCCTTATCTGTTGATATTTTCATTTTGGTTTGAAACAAGAAAATCTGTTTTCAGATTTGAAGTCTCTTCATCCTCTCAATCTCCCCACCTTGAACAAAAAGTAGTAAACCAGGGTTTTCAAAATGGGGAAAAGTACAAGGGGGAAATGCAGAGTAGCTGGACCATTAATTTTTTGGGCAAAACACTCTTGATTCGGGCAACGACACTTGGGAGAAAACATTATAAAACAATGCTGTTGGCATGATTTCCAAAAGTCGTAAAATTAATAAAGTCTCTAGTTAGTTACTTTTCAGGTGATTAGATGCCCAAAAGTGGTTTCTTCTTTTTTTGGTAATTTGAATAATATCGTGTAAAATGTAAAGTTTATCATTTTGCTGACATCTGCTGGCCAGTTTGCACCTACATGTAATTTTTACACCAATTCCGCAGAGAGCAGGAAAACATTTTGATGAGTTCACATGAAGGTCAGGTTTAACGTTTCTTTGTTGAAGTTTGTTTTCTTTCTTAAAACTATTTTTTGGCAACTTTTTTATTCTTTCAGGTATCCCATTCCACACTTTTGCTCCAAAACGTGAAAAAGAGTATTTTTGTTGGTCGATTCTAGAATTTTTAATGAAAAAGTTCTGCGAGGTTGATGAGCGGGTAGCATATTTGTGTATGCTAGATGTTCTACAGAAAAGATTTAGAACATTTGACTGTGCTTGTTTTGCATTTATATCATACATTAATTTTGAGACCACTTGAACATAAAGAAAACTTAAAGGTAAAATAAACTTAAAACTTAAAGGTACTTAAAGGTAAAATAGAGGGATAGCGTGCTCATTTCTGTCTGCAAAGTGAATTAAGCGTAGGGTGCACTTCTGTAGAATAGTGAGTTTATTTAGATGTGTTTTAGAGGTGTGGCCCCAGGAAATAAGTCCATAGGAGAGATAAGGTGTTATAAGAGCATTATAGATATTTATAAGAATACATAATGGTGTATAGTCAGTGCTCGAACTTAACGGTCGTCCACTTGTCCAAGACGAGTAAAAAATTCCGTAAACGAGTAGTTGTCTTTCCCACTAGTCCTTTGGACGAGTAAAGGTATCACTCTCTGAGAAATAAATGTAATTTGTTCTGTATTGTACCAGAAAGTGCCTTGAAACAAACGAAGAATTGCCAAAGGCAAACGTTTCAAAAACGAACAGGCAGAAAGTGCTAGGCATTTTCTTGCCAAATAAAATGAAACAAATGTACTGTGGGATACAATATGGCGGCTTTTCATTTCGATTTTATCTATTTTCCTTTGGTGAATGAAAACGTAAGCCAAAGTACATGTATGTCGAAACGGAAACAAGTGCAGGGCTCACTGTACTCTTTCTTTGGAGGAAAGCAATCATCAGATGATAAAGAAATTAACACAACTTCTGAAACACCTGCTCCGGCCAAAAAAACATGTAAGCTTAAGTTCCAGGAGTCATGGAAGGATAAATACAAATGGCTGAGGTTTGACGGAAAGGAAAACAAAATTTTCTGCGAGTTTTGCGGAGATTTTCCAAATAGCAAAAACATGCAATACTCCCTGAGGATTGGAACGAATAATTTCCAAATGGACAGCGTAAGACTACATGAGGCAAGTGAGGGACATGTGATGAGAGCTCAGCAGCGAAACGTGCAAGCGAGAGGCCAAGGGAGGAAAGATTTATTCCTGCTGCAATGACCAGACTTGATGAAGAAACTTTCAAGAAAATGGAATTTCTTTTTAACACAGCATATTAGATAGTATATTTAAAACTTCCGTTTTCTATTTCCCACAGTTGTGCATTGCAAAAAAAGAATGGTTTGTTCCTTGGAAACACATACATGAATTATCACGCTTGTAAAGAGTTCTGCAAACACATTTCTCAAACCTTCAAGGCAGATCTACTAGATTCTTTACGTACTGCTAAGTTTATATCTATTATGGCTGATGGAGCAACAGATGTCTTGTGTTTGGAACAAGAAATTGTGTACATGAGATTTGTATCCAGTGGGGCTCCAAAAACAATGTATGTTGGGCTGGAGGAGGTTGAAAGTTCCAAGGCACCAGGAATTTTAAAGGCAATCAAGTCTGTTATGGATACCATTGACCCACAGTGGATGCAGAAATTGATAAGCACAGGCACTGATGGGGCATCTGTGATGATGGGTAGGAATGGTGGTGTAGTTTCGCTAATAAAACAAGATGCACCTCAAGTGATTGGGATTTACTGTGTAGCCCATAATTTAGAACTGGCATCCAGTGACACTTTGAAGTCAAATGAAACCATGATGAGCATCAAGGAACTTTTAAATGGCTGTTGGAAACATTACAAGTACTCCCCGAAGGCTCTGAGAGAACTGCGAGAACTGGCAGAGACAATGGAAATCAAGGTGGGAAAGCCAACTAAGGCCAGTGGAACTTGCTGGGTTCCCCATTTGCTGCATGCGTTAGCTGTTCTGTTGCAGAAGAACCTTCCAGCAATCATTTCTCACTTTGAGCACACAGCAGAAGCTAGAGATGCTTTGGCAGAAATGCAAGGCCGGGGAAGGAACTTGGCAAGGAAGCTCAAGGCTTACAAATTCCAGCTTCTCCTTCATTTGATGTGGGACATTCTAGAGGAAATATCAAGGATCTCGCTTATTTTTCAGAAGGATTCTATCTCTATTTCACAGGTGAAAGCTGAAACAGAGCGAGCTAGCCAAGCCTTAGAGAACATGCGAAGACAATCAGGAAGACATCTTGCTGCCTTTCAAGAAGAAGTTGGGGATGGAACCATGTTTAAAGGGGTCAATCGTTCAAGGAACAACACAGATGACAGAATGTTTGAACAAAGCAAAGGAGTAATCATCTGTGATACTAAGCAATTTCTGGCCTCAAGATTTGGAAACTTCAGTTCCCCAGTAATAAAAGCTTGTGTTGTTATCAGTAATCAGAAGTCTTAGCCAAGGGATAGAATTGATCTAGGTTTGTATGGAGAACAAGAATTGGTTATTGAGGCCCAGCAATTTCAGACAGTCCTCAGAAGCAATGGTTTTGACTTGGAAGTAGCAAAGGATCAGTGGCTATCTCTAAAACTGTACTCTTGTGATGAGAGACATATACATGTAACAAGCTTAAGTCAGGCTGAGTTCTGGGTAGAAGTGTTCACACAGGTGCATCCAGATGAATGTGATCTCTCACATGTGTTGATGGTGGTTGAGATTTGCCTGGCAATGGCAGTATCCTCATCTTGCTTTGAAAGGGGCTTCTCTTGTATGGGGAGACTCAAGTCAGAGTATCAAAACTCACTTGATGTTGGCACTGTTGACATGCTCATGAACATTTGCCTCAATGGTCCAAATCCTGAGGACTTCACAGCTGCAAGAGCAGTTTTGCATTGGAACCAAACCTCACAAAGAATGCGAAGGCTTTGCTTAAAGGATCCATGAGCTAAGCCTAAGATAGCAATGGTCGTGACAGTACTGCTACAATTATGTACATGCATCTATATTGCAGCCTAACTGTGAAATCATACTGTAATACACTTATTTTGCTTATGTACTGGTAAATAAATACTATGGTTGCATTTATTTGATTGCAGTTTCATTTATTAACTTGCAGACACAAATGGCATACACTCGAAACAAAAAAAAATGATAAGAGTGACCAGTAATTTTGCTGATGGACCAGTAATTTTTAACCCTACTGGTCCTGTGGAAGACCAGACCCAAAAGTTAATTTCAAGCACTGTATAGTGTCTTAACATTCCAACAGTTTTGCTTATTTTGGTTATAACTGAATCAATATGGTTCTTCCAGGAAAGGTTTTCATCGATAAGAACGCCTAAATACTTAATACAGTCTTTGTATTCAAGGTTTACATTTTTGTTTGAATCATAATCAAATATACAAATTTGGGGAATATTTTGGATTTTCTTTTGGTAGGGTAGAAAGATGACATAGTTAGATTTCTTAGTATTCAATGTTAATTTATTAGAAGTTAGCCAATCGTTAAGTTTTTCAATCTCGTTGTTTCAGTCAATTCTAATTTTTTCAGGTTTTTATCAGCAAATATAATACTGGTGTCATCAGCGAAAAGAAAGAACTTCAATTTGCTAGAACAATTATGGATAGATTCATTTACATAAAGTAGAAAAAGAAGGGGCCCTAATACAGAGCCCTGTGGTACACCACATATGCATGCGCACTTATCCGAGATGTGGGAGTCTGTCTGGGTTGTTTGGGTGCAATCAGTCAAATAGGATTCAAACCCATAATGATTAAGTTTGTCAAATAGAATTTTATGATTAACAGTATCAAAAGCTTTCTTTAGGTCATTGTAAAATTCATTAATAATTCATAAGACGAACAACCAATCTACGGGTAGTATTTGAGTCACATGTATACCTCTCTAAACCCCAATAAAAATCATTAACTTTCATAAAAGTGTCCTGCTCCACTAATTAGTATGCATTAACTTTCATACAGATCTCTACTGATTAACATTACAAACACGACAAACACAATCTATTGTTTCATTTCACAAGTAACATAAAATATTCGCGTGAGACCTTTATGGGCTTTAAAACGGCTCGCCTGCGACTCGTCGTTTTAACTGCCCATAAAGGTCTCCCACTCATATTTTATGTATTACATAAAGATCCCTCAGGTAAACAAGTGTTGATCCATATTTGACTGAATAGCTTCAACTATATCGATGATAGCATGATGGGTAGAATGCCCCTGGTGAAAGCCACACTGCGATGACTATAGAATGGGATGCTGTTCAATGAAGCTGACCATCTGATTGTACATTATTTTCGCAAAAATTTTATTAAAGTTAGAAAGTAAAGATATAGGTCTATAGTTTAAAGCATCCGTCTCATCGTCGCATTTAAATATCACAATTATTTTTGATATTTTAAGTTTTTACTATTTGATCAATTCTATCCAAAATGATTAGAACTTCACCTTAGTCTGAAAACTGAGTGAAAGTATTGGTGTTAAGATTAAATCCTGGATTGCTGAATCAGATTTTTTATTCTGTGATGCTTGTGTGCCACAACGACAACCCTCAACGTGTTTACAGGTGTTAGTCAGTGAAAACCAAAATGGCAGTGTTGCTGGTCTGCCATCGAAACCAGAGGATTACAATAGAGTCAACACCTTTTTCGCCTCTCTGTATAAGGTCCTGGCCGAAATTGAGAATCGGTTCAGTGGAAATGACCAAGATGTTCTTTGTGCATTAGGTGATGTCACTCTAAGTGATTCCCCTGCCAGTGATAGCTTTGATCTAGTTGTTGGTTACTATAATCTTGACAAGGAGCTACTCCAGGCAGACCAATGCCTGTTCAATTGATTCAAGAAAACACATGTTGACAAATCAATAAAGACAGCGGAAGAAGTCATTGACGTATTGCATGAAAACAGCCTTAATGAAATGACACCAGAGTTCTCGAAGGTCGCATCCATTTTGGCCATCATTCTCGCAACATCATGCTCAGCGGAAAGCTCATTCAGCGCAATCCGGCGGTTGAAGACTTACCTTTGTAACACTGTGGGGCAGCATAGACTCAGTAGCCTTGCTATCATCTGTATTGAGCGTGTCTATGGAAATCAAGTCATTGTCAACAGTATGGACAAGATGATTGACATTTTCGGACAACACCATGGAAGGAAGAATGTTTTCTTTTAATGTGTTTTAGATTACGTTGAGACTGTTAATAGAATTAAGTATGCAAGCTTTCAATTTAACTATTTTTCCAATGATAGCAGTTTAATTGCTTAAAATATCAAACACAGACTACAATGTTTGGGCAAAACAGTTTATTGACCAGCAGAACGAGACACTAGCATAAGTTCAATAAACAAAACCACCAAGGCCCAAACATGGTAGTAGGTGGTTGAGAGTGACTACATGATTAAAAACAAAATAACAGTAATGTGGAAAAAAATGACAACTAAACTAAATGGCAATATGTGAAATAGCAGTCGCCATGCAAGTAGCAGCCGCTCTCTTTTGTCGATCAGTCATTTCAAGATAAATTAAATAACAGTCACTACACCAGTCGCCCTGCACCTTAATTAGCTCAGATGGTACATTACCGGTAATGTACTTGAGCTTCAAAGGCAAAAGTAGCGCCACCGCACCTACAACTATGAGGGAAGTAGCTAGTAGAATCAAGGCAGACAGCTTGGATAACCCTGGTCAGAAAAGAACTAAAATGCGCATAGGTAATATGATGCAATGAGTTAGCGGACTGAACCGAGAATAATGGCATGTCCTGGTGTACCTGGTTAATCTGCACATGATTAACCCATTGACTACCGCAGGTTTTTACATTTTCGGAGTGATTTTCCACCTATAAACGATGAATAGCAATTCGTGACTCTATTTGAACTACCAGGGAAAAGTGGTGCTGTCCTAAGGCACTGGAGGCTCAAGGTTTCTGAAAACGTCATTTTGACGTAGCTATTTTTTATCCGTGAAGCGACAACAATGGCCCAAGTTCGGTTTGCTTGCGATTTCTGCTAAATTTACAGCCATTTTTCATCTTTAGCGGCTGCCTGATGAGCATCATTAAACGTGATGGTAGCTAAGACTCCATTTTCTCAAAGAATCGAGCAAGGTGATGTACTTTGTTGTTGAATTTGGCTTGTTACTCGACGAACTGGGAATTTGGCCGGTCGAACACTTAGAACCTTTGGGACTCGACTATTGATGAATTTCTCGACCTACCGCCACATATTTTGGAATTTCTGTGTACTGAAGATGACCACGAGCAGGAAAATTTGGCAGTAGGTCGGAGTGGCTGTAGACTTAGTTTATATGTGAAAGAATTGGGGGATGGAATGGGCGCTGTCCAAAATTCTCGTTAGTTCCCAGCATGCAATGCGCTCAAGATGTTGAAAATGTCGGGAAGGCCCAAATGCACTGGAACAAAAGGCTGTATCTACGCTCGGGAGAAGAATATGAACGAAAAAGTCATTTCTAAGCTAGAAAAAGGACTGAATTTCGTTATGATGGTTGAATTTTGGTTTTTCTATGATGATTTCCCTAAAAAACATGAAGGCAAAAAGGGGCATTTTTGTTGTTTCTCTTTGACGTTAAAAACGGCCAGTTTCGTTCTTGTCCAAACTCAAAAGGCCATATTTGGTAAAAATCGCTACGTTTCTTGCATTTATTGGATATCCAAATTTAAAGGGCATTCCATTTCGTGCTCACAACTAACAGTTAAGGCAATATTCGTGCGATTGAGAGAGTTGCAATGTTTTGAAGCATGGGAGTTTTTTACGGCCGGTTTTGACCGGCACGGGTAAAAATGGGTTAACCAAAGCAGCTACGGGGCACAACAAACTACCCGGAATGCACAGCAGAGGTAAAGAAAAAAGGCGTTCCTGGAACTGAATGGTTTTGGATGCACGAACTGAGATAAGCGAACAATGCGTCAAAAATAAGATGTGACCACCAAGTAACCTTAGGCAAGACTTGCACCGTGCGATCAACCACTACTTGCATAAGAAGGAGTAAATGGATACTAGGAAAAGCGCCACATGGCGACATGCAAAGGATTATCAAAATCGAAAAGACACGCAATGCGTAACAACACTCACTGCCAGCTGATTTCTACCGGAAGTTGCGATGCATGCTGGGTTAAAAATTAGGGGGAACTAGTTCCAGTCTCTCATGTGCAAAATCCACGCGCGTAAAAAATGGCGTCGGTTTGTTTTCATTGTTCGCAAGAGAAAAAATAGCCTCCTTTTTACCCTTTAGTTTGAACTTATGGTTTTAGATAGGATTTGTAACAATCATAAGAGTGGAAACGATGTATTCCACACCCCAACTTGAAGCGAGTTGGTTTAACTCACCCGCTCTGGCACAAAATCATTCGTGACCCGGGCTTCGTGTTTCGTACTTATTTATCCCGAAGAGGGATTACTACAAACAGCCTTTTTTACGTTTGAGAGTGCCTCAGGAGCACCGAAGCTTTTATATCTAGATTAAAACAGTGATGCTCACAGTGCTGTTAGCTGCAATGGTTCAAGCAAGTCTTTAAATTTCCCCGCTGTAATTTACTCCGCGCGACTCGCAAACATTTTCATGTCAAGAATCTGAAGGATATTTTGAGGGAATTAAACCCTTGAATAAAATTTGGCGCAATGAAACCTCTAAACAAAAAACTTACAAATAAAAAGTTTAAGCAAGTTTAAGAGGCACCGTGCGTGGCCTCTCATTAGTATACCCTGCACCTACCTGATCACGTAATCACCAGATGCATTTGTATGTCGTGCGGTTTGAGCAACACTTTTCAAAAAATTGTTATCATGCCTAAGGCCTTTAGCTGTTTCAAACAGGGGGAAAATCTATCAAACGGGTCGAGGATTAAGAAAACATTTGAAAACGTTTCCTAGCCACAAAAGCGACGAAAACGTCGTAAGACCAATGGAGCAAGCTGCTGCTGCAGCTAAAAGTTTCCTGGACGTCCCTGCCCACCATCGTTCTGCGAGAATCAAGGAGCTTCTTAAACTTTTAACACCCGATGAATTTCAAACTGTAGTTCTGTATGGTATTTCCAAGCATGTGTCATCGTCCTCCTTTTTACTGTCGAAAAGCAAAGTTGTGCAGGGTTGTCTCGGAAAGCAAGTTACGAGGTGAATTGAAAGTCCTTGTTGCATTGGTGGCCGAGTGTTACCCGGACTCGCTAATTTATTCCTTAAAACAACCGTCTATTTCTGCCCTTTTTTCAAAACCACTGGATGAAGGTGCATTCCATAGTTATCCATCTGAGAAAAAACGTGTGACTCCAGAAAAAAGCCGAGAATGGGTAAATTTTATTGATGATTTAAATATGCCTCAAAGCCAACAACAAAGAGCTGAGCTAGTCAACTTCGTGGTCTCACACAAGGACGGAGACTTTTTCAAGAGCACAGTCATGCCAGTCGTTCTTAAGAAGAACTTCAAACATTTTGTTCAGTTTGCAGCAGGACTAGTGAGCAATTTTGACATTGGATATACTAAATATCAAAACATTGTGCGAAATCAGCTTGGCAAAGAATTGGCAAATGTGTTTGGGATAAATATTATGGTACCAAAAGATGACATGTGTGAAAAGCTAAAGGTGCAAAAGGAAGCACTGCAAGAAAAGTTGTCTCTGAAGTTTGCTGAACATAATGGTGTTGTTGCCGCTTACACAAATGTTAAAAATGCCGTAGAGTGGCTTCTTAGCAAAGAAACTCTGCAGGAAACAATTACTGTCCCTAAAGAAAAATTACTCATTTATCACTACATTGATGCTTTTCCATGGATGCAGTGGAGTAAGTTCTTTAATGGAGAAACATCAATAAGAATTAAATTAGTGGAGCCCCACAATCTGTTAAGCTCCATTGTCACTGTGTTCTTGGTTGGGGCCAGATGACTACAACCATGTAAGTAACCTTGGAAAAGAAACCCTTCAGCAACTGTCCACTTTGAAGTCAGTCTATCACCCACTTCTGAAGAAGAACATAGAAGTTATTGTACGTGGTGTTGCAGATGGCTGTCAGCGGAGATCAGTTACTGGAAGTTCTTCAGCCAGCTCCACTTATCCCATTCCCGAGTCACCAGAACATCACAAACAACTTGGGGACATGAGAGTAATCTGCCAGGCACCTGTGTGGAAAGTTGAAATGACTGAGAAAGGAGAAGAAAAGTACAAGACCTGGTTGGCAAAGCGAGTGGATAATAATGAAAACAGGTTATTGCTAGATTTATGGGTAATGGCATTTTGCTTAATTAAATGAATTAAATTCCCTATTTAGAATGAATGACAGTAGACCTTTTTTCCCTTTTAAAACATGAGCATTAATCACTTTTGTAAACTTAAACATTCCAAACAGTTGAAATCCCAAATTACAGAGACAAGAATGATAATCTGCTCATAAATATACATTTTTCAACACTTTTTAAAGTGGCCACACACCAATCATGACCAAACCTAGCTAAAGCTGTTCTCTTAGAAGAATCACATGATGCCCAAAGGTAGTTGTCATCTAGGAAATCTGCGGTACCCAGCTCTTGAAAGTTTTCATAAAAATGAAGTTATAGAAGTCGCCTAAAGACAAAAGGCACCTGAGACACCTGGGCTATGCAAGACCACAGCCCCACTAGCACATTAATGTTATCAATATGGAAAACTTGATTAGTTAAGTGGTAAACTTAATAAGTATGTTTACTATCATTTATGGCAGACGAGAATATGCAAAGAAACACCTTGGTCACACTGGACATGCTAATGCTTCTCAACTTGACCTGGAGAATTTTTACCCAGCAATGATTCACCAAGCAACAAGAGCAACAGAAACTATTGTGCAAAGAATTGGCCAAGTAGCTGATGCTCTCAAACAAAATAAGAAACCATGGTTTTTAGAAGTTCAGAGAGTTGCTCGTAAAGTTTGTTTAAACAGTTATGATGTCACATTTGATGAAAATTGTGTTTCAGCCTTCTATGAAAAAGCGGAGGAACTTTTGAATAACTGTGATTTTAGCCCTTCAGTCACTGAAATATTGGTATGTTTTTGTAATGGCCTGAAAAAAATTTTCCAATGGATTTTAAACACCCTGAAAGAATTAACAAGAGAGGAATATGAATGTCAAGCAAGAGTTCTGTTAGGATTTCAATTTGTTCTAATATTTGGCTCTGAGACAGTTACTGCAACCTTGAAAGAACTAGTACATGTATATTAAGCACTGACTGTGCAACCAATAAAATGTTTAACTTATGAATATTTTGGTCAACATATCCAACAAAAGAATGTAAATACATCACATTAACTCAAAACAAACGAAATCAATTTCAATGAAATGAGTTATAATTATGTAATTAACAGAGCTAGAAATTGGAGCAAAAGTGAAATCAGATCACAACTTACCTCGGTAAATTATTATTTCAGATAAATGATTCAAATAAAGATGTTGATGATGGTATCTGTGCCCATCCTTGTCCAGATAACCTGAACGACTCCACCATAAAACAGATGACAGATCAATTTCTTCACGCCGCGAAGACACATTTCCAGTCGTCCAGTGTTGTAGAAATTACCCTCGAAACTGCCAAAGATTTTGCCTCTAAAGCCGCCAATAATGACACGGTAACCAACACACACTTGCACAGTATCACATCAACTGTTCAAAGTCTTAATATCAGAAGATCCGATTCAAGAGTAACACACGAGTTGTTTACCATGAAATTGAACACAAGCAAGCCTCAACAGTCAGGCGCATTTGTCATTGAGCACCAAAAGGAAAAATCAGCCATCCTTCGAAGAAAAATCGTTGTTCCATATGCAAACGTGTTGGGATTGCAAACCACTGAAAGAAAAATAATTCTTGACTCTTCCAAAAGGCCGCAAACATTCTACAAAAAGAAAGACGAGTCTGCCCGAAAGTGTTCAGCGACATGGACAGAATGCTGCGAAGCGCCTGATACGTCTGGGTCATGCGAGAAAATTCGACTTGAAATTCAATTTAACCAACCAAACAAAATCCTGAATGGTTTAATTCCGTCAGACATCCATCTTCAGATGGCAGCGAACGAAGGAATTCGAGAAACATACGATAGCCAGAGTCAAGAGATCATGGAGCCAGAAGCGTTCTTCCCCATAGCTAAGGACCCAACAACAGTTCGCGCAGCACAGCTTGCCGTTTTAGAACTGCTCAAACAGCCAGAAGGAAGAGATGTATCATGGCTAATTAAAATGTTCGGTGGAATCCATCAGCACTTCAAGCAATCGTTAAGTCGGAGTATTTGTCATGTTCTGGTTCCAGTTAGTCTTGTCGAGAAAGAAGAATAACCTTGATACGGTGAGAGCTCCATCTTATCTCGCAGTTTCGAACAGCTATCCACCGTTATCTCAGCATAAATAACACTTTAAGTTAAGTAATCTGATGTCTTTTGCCTGGCCTGGAGTGTCGCAAGCGAAGTTTGATAAACGCTGAGTTGTGAAACACAAAACACCAGCGTTTACTCAGACCACATGTGAATTTCGCTTCGCGAAACGCTCTCGAATGAATGGACCCCCAAATGTGTTTGCGAGTCGTGCGCTGATTGGTTGAAATTTGAAGACCTGTCAAACTGAGATCAGCAGGTGGGTGATAATAACGCTTGGCTCCACATAACATCAATTTATAACAATAATCACTATCCCAAGTCAGTTCATGGTCGAGGAGCTTATGCATATGCTTAATGCTGCTTAAGTGATTCAGGATAGTACCATAAACAAGGCCTAAAACTAAATAAGCTATATAAGGTGTAATTGATTTTACAGTCACTGGAAATGGAGCAGACGAAACTGCCTCACAAACCGTAATATAACTCGTGATGTGAGAGTTCAAGTTCTGCTGGGTTGAATCTGCATATGCTCTCGTAATCAAGTCATGTCCAAGAGAATCCAATGCTTTAATATCTGGTGGCGGCTGGACTTGCCTTCGCTGATCTGCAACAGAGGGACAAGGCACCAATTAAGAAAGGTCAAAGGCTAAATCCTTGCTGTCAATGGATAACATGTGAAAACAAAGATTGCACTGAGAAGAGAGATTGTGGAACTTTCTGTGAAAGGAAGAATCGGCATCCCAACGACTAAGGCAATCAGTAAAGACATTATGGACCCCCAGGATATGAGAGACATGTGATTCTAAATCATAGCAAGCTGATGAACCAAAGCTGTCTTAAACAAAGCTGCATGAAGACATCCCATGTACAACCTGAACACACCACCTGAACGGCAGCATCGTTGTCACACGAAACCTGGAATCTAGGACCTGCCAACTTTAACACCCATGATTAGTACGAACAGTTCTAATGCATTGATGTGCAGGGCCAATTCATCAATATCACTGGGAAATGCAAAGGAGATACATTCATCGAAACACGTAGCACCGTCTCAATGTAAGGAAGAATCACAGGTAAATAGCATGTCATGAAAGTCACGTGGGCGTAACGCGATCATGGTGGAACCATTGAAGTGTCGTAAAAAGGTCAACACACCAGTCAATGTCAGATAGCATATCACTGGTAACCGGAAAACGTGACTGCTTAGGGGACAACTGCGCAAACAATTTAAATTGCGTGACATAAATATCCTGCCTGGCCGAACGCAAGCTGTGACAAATGACAGTTTCCCTAGTAATGGTTGCAAGGGTCGCTATGTGAAGGTCGCAATAACTCTGTTTGAAGGTCTGATAAGCAGTCCTCAGGATCTTTGAAGAGCATCTGTTCCGTGTCCACCAGAATTCCAAGGCAAATCATCCTTGTAGAAGGATGACAGTCTTTTTCATGAGATGATTGTAGGCCCAGTTCATCGAATAAATCTTGAAGACGAGCAAAGGCAAAATGAGCATTTGCTATATGTTCAGCTCCATAAAAATTGTCTAAGAAGACATCAGCGGTATAACCTTCCTTGGTAAAAACATGAATAACGGCCTGAGTAGTTCGCAAAACAAAGGGACATCTAGTATCAAAATACAAAAGGCCATCGCAGATAAAACCGAGATATTTATAATCCTTAGGATCAATTGGGAATTGCCAGTAAGCGTGTTTTAGGTCTTTGCTGACGATGAATTCACGTAGTCTGTCTATGCCTGGTAGACGGAGTTAAATTCATTGTCCAAATAGTGAGTTTTGGAAATACAGTGTACCACTGTTGACAGAGGCTGCATGCAGGAATATAGGATCCATCACAACCCAGCAGTTAGTAGAACCACGTTTGTGAACTGTCTGTAAGGGAGATGTAATAAGGTAATGTCGTAAAGAATTCTCTTTGAAGGGCCTGGCAAGAGCTCCAAAGCTCAATTCAGTTGATAAATAAGCTTTTCAAGCTGTATAGTGTACATACTTGGGTTAGGCAAGAGCTGAATGATGATTTGTGTGAGTAGGCTGAGGCAAAACACTAGAGGTATAGTTTATAGGCCAACCAATTTGCAAGAATTCAACAACATCGTGGCCGGCATAATCTGTCAAATAATGTCTCCAAACAGAAATGTTCAGCTGTGAAGAGATGCATATTTGGGCTCCAAAGGCATTCGGTTGCGGGGACTTTGAGGCGAGACTATGAGTGACAACCATGCGCATAGAATTAGTTGAGAAAAATTTCAGAGGCAAAGGTGATGAACAGTCCAGGGTCAAAACTGTAGTGGAAGCCATGTGCATGATGTTATCATGTGGTTGCCAAGAAGAATTTTGAGCCAGTATAGGATTTTTCCATTTTGGACAATGCAGCATTGGGTGCTCTGTTGTGCAAATTCTGCATTTGTGATGGGCATTAAAACATTCCAGATTTGACTTGTCACAGGTACAAGAACCATAATAATTCCATTGGCGACAAGCTTTTTCTGCTGTTTCTTTTTTTGTTTTTTGTTTTTTTGTCAATGATCGAAGATAGGGCGGGGTGACTAGAGGCATGGATAAAGCCATTCCCAGATTGGTTCAAGGTTGACTAGAATGTAGATTGGAGTGCTTGAAAAAAGTAACAGCCTTGTCGTGAATCTCGGTAAAGCTCATCCACTCGAGGCGGCATAACTCAATTTGCTTAGCAACATGGGCATGAAAAGCACAAACGCTGGGCCAAGAATAACTCGATGCCTTCGTCATTAATAACTTGAAATATTCGAGCATGGCTGAAGAAAGTCACTGTCCCCCAAGTCCGAAGGTGCCTGTACATCTATTCTTAAGACTCTACCTGCAGCCAAGAACACAGTCAAGTCTTTTTAGACCAAGAATGATTTAACCTTAAAAGAGCATATTGTTTCTTAAAATGTTTCTCTAAAATTCCAAATTACCATAGCCCTCAGAGCAAAGGCTGCTTTTCAACCTTTCCTCTACAAATTCTACAGTGTTAAGGATTTCCTTTACAAACATATTGGTGAATTTGGTGGTCCCAAAATGAATCCTGGCTGCTTGTCAAATTTGCCTCTGCAGTTAAGACAGACAGACACCAAATTAAAGAAAGCTGCAGTGTCAGGGAATTCCCTCAAAATATGAAGAGGTTAACTCTGTTAGCAGAGTTCCCTTGGCTTATGTAATTATAACGCAGACACATACTGAATGCCAAATGTAGTATGGAAATCAAAATACACTTCTCCAAACAAGAAAAATTCAGAAACTAAAATATATTAAATGTGCGTTGGAGATGGCTTTGTAATGCTTGAAAACAATCCCTCTTTACAATGCATTGTCCACATGAGCAACTACAGTATGTTTCTTCAGCTTAATTAATGTTGCCTTGTATGTTTAGAGTATAATTTTTTTTTAATTTTTCCATAGAAATGAACTTCTTACTGTGATATTTCAAACAAACAAACATTATTCAAAATGAGTGAATAGTCACAGAAATTGGAATATAACCTATTTGTACCAGATGTAAATGTGACAGGATATTAATGTGAATGCAACCTGAGCAATTTTTGTGGGAAATATTGGGTGCAAAAGAGTTGCTTTGCTTCATGAAGGTTGTGCCATTTTAGTTTTTTGGCTATGATGATGGGTCAAGATAAACTAGTGAACTGTTTGGAGCACTAGTGTTTGCATGGAGATTAAACTACATGGAAAATTTCCACAGTAGGGGACTGGAAGAAAAAGTTAGCTGAAATTGATTGGTCTACCGTTCATAAAGGCACTGTTTGTTTGTGTTGTGAAGATGTTTTCAAGCGCTCTTTTTGCAAAGTTTATTTTTGCCTTGAAGGGGACAATTTAAAGAGTTGCAACTGGTGGGCAATTTGTTCAATTTCAATCAATTTTGGGCAGTTGCCAGCTTAACTTATCTTCAACAAAAACTTATTGAGGAATTAGATAATTCAAAAACGGTTTTTGCTAAGAGCCATTTCCGTGCAGTCACTCCATATTTTTTCTAGCAAATTGAAAATGCTCTGTAACTTTTGAACATAATCAAATAAAGGAAAACCCCAACACATTTCTTTTTTTAGCTTCCAGACTTTCAGAAAAATATCAAAGTTGCTAAATACAAAATCACATTTAGTTATAGCTTTCAAAAGTTGATTTAGATCTTTGAGTTTAGACTCAGAGAAACATTCAGTAATTCTCTTTTCTTACAAAATTAATGAAATATTCGAATAGCTAGTTCTATTAGCTTTAATTTGATATGGGTTTATGGTATGTGGGCTGTAATCAGGAGCAGCTACAACCCTTATAATAGAGGCACCCCTGAAGGTACATGGCAACCTAACGATAAGGCATACCAAGACTAAAATAACAACATCAAAAGTATTACTGGAAGCAGTGCATTGCCATAGCAACAGAAGCTTAATAATTAACATATTTTTCTTTAATGCAGAAAGCAATTTCTCTTGGAGTAGAGAGTGCTCGGATTAAAGTGCGTGGTATTGGAACAGGAAGGC
Organism: Pachyseris speciosa; assembly: GCA_016490735.1. NCBI lineage: Eukaryota > Metazoa > Cnidaria > Anthozoa > Scleractinia > Pachyseridae > Pachyseris > Pachyseris speciosa. The sequence goes on along the minus strand of JAEMWC010000124.1, from coordinate 257,168 downwards.
AGGTAAGGCTGTTCTATCCATTATACTAAATTGCTTTTTTAATCTACTATCATGAATTGTCACAATTGATTACTATGGTAATTTCGGATGCAATGGTCAGTGTGATTTTCTCTTTTTAATTAATCGTTTGAAGGCAAATTAGACTACAATCATGTATTTCATATTTGATATGGTAAAGGGTATCTGGGCTGTACTGACCCTCATCCCCCCCCCCCCCCCACCCCCCACCCCAGATCCAAAACTGTGAAATGTAATGTACAATGTAAGTACAAGTATTTCTTGTAACATTCACTGTATTATTGTATATAATTACCTGCTGCAGTTACCACTGATGTCTTTTATTTAATGCTACAGGGTGCCATAAATGGTATTGAATCAGCTGGAGTTCGAGTTGTCTCTGTTACAGATGTTACTCCTGTTCCTCATAATGGGTGCAGACCACGGAAAACTAGAAGATTGTAACTTCGTTATTTTGGTATTTCTTTGGTGATTGTTGTGGTTCCAATCCTTACATTCCCAAGAGAGCCAAGTGCAGTTGAAAAATAATTGGAGGATATTTCATGTACAGATCATTTGACTTCTCAGCGTTGGAATCATGAAACAAATAAAAAGATGTGGAATTGGACACTAAGACAGGTGGTTTTTGCATGTGCATGCCGTCCACCATTAAGTCATGGCTAACATGAAGACCACTGCAAGGACGGAAACTTGTTCAGGTTCGAAAATTTGTGTGCTATTCATGTGCAGATCTCGGAGAAGCAAATTAAGAACTTGTACATGGTATTGCATGTTTTCCAATGTGAATTCGTAGTGGCTTCATAGTGGCTTCACATTTTGTGAATTCACATGAATTTCGGCCAAAAACTCAAATAGTGGTCATGAAAAATAAACATCAAGTATTTTGGTACACGTCATGGATGTTATCTCTTTATCTATGACATTATCAGAATGCGTCGTGAAAAAGGCTCACATCTGAAGATACTTTATGTGGCTGAGAGGTAACTAGTCAAAGAAAAATTACATTTGTTGGTGTTAATAATAGTTTTAATGGTAAAGAGTGCAGTTCTGTTATCATTTGATTTAGTGCCTGCATATTAATAATCAGCTTTTCCTTCACAGTAAAATACCCCTTTCTAAAAAGAGCCTCTCAGTAGAAAAGTACATCATTGCTGCATTGAAGATGACTGCTCTACAACTGTGTAACATAACTGACATTTTGTCTTGTTTTAGTTTCTGTTATTGTTTCCTTGGTGTGTACACAATCTCAGAAAAGTGTGTTTAAAAGAATTATTATATCTCTCACTAAGTACGCGCGCTGTGATTGGTCAATTTTGCGGGCCGTATTCTGCAGTACGGGACTTCAACTAGTTTTCTTTCCCGCGTGCCGGATAAACCTCAGAGATAAAATAAATATCTTACTAACCTCGTTTTCTCGGTCCGTACTGTAAATTATGGATCCTCGTAATTCGGTCCTTAACTTACAGTACGGACCTCGAACTCGGTTAGCAAGAGGTATTTATTTCAATCTCTTTCTGTAACTAAAGAACGCTCCCTTGAGCTACCAGAATGAAAACAGGCATCCTGAGTGGTAAATGAAATCTTTATAGTAAATACAGTTAAAGGACTATTTTTTTCTGGGTGGTTGGGGGTTATAATAATATAATAATATATCACATTTATATTGCGCATTTTCTATGCAATATTCAAATGCGCATTACAACACTGGCCGGGGGACTTTTCCAGACTGCTTATAACACAGTTTACAATTAATGAAGTTGAGATATGAGTGTGCCCCCGTAATGTCTAATAGGGAGCTTAAGCAAGCGCGTTTTTGAGACGCGAACTGCAACCGGAAGTGAGCTGTTTTCCCTTTCAACTTGTCTTCACACAACGACATCTACATTACTAAGTATCTTTTCTCCATTCGAGAGGATTAGTATAAAAATCTGGGAGACATCACTGTCCTGGCTCCCGAAATGCTCTTTTTCGGCTGCCGCCCGCGTCTCAAAAACGCGCATGCTTAAGCTCCCTATATCAAATTAAGACAGACACTAGGAGTGGTCACTGCCAGAGTTTTGTTACGTCCTTAGTGGTTCTTTTAGGTCCCACAGAATCAGAGAATTATGAAGAGTTGTGAGACGGGGCCTACGGTTCATCGTCCTTATCCGAGAAGACTAGAAAGTCTAACCGTTTGTAGATGTCATTACAAAGGTAGCACTTTCTCCTGAATTATTTAAAGACCCTGAGTGTTGGTCCGGCCGGGGTTTGAACACGCGACCACGGTGCTCTGCCACTGAGCTAACCGGTCGGCGGTAAAGGTAAAGGTCCAGAGTATCCAATGCTTGGTTCCCCTAAACATCCAAACCCGCACCCACAAACATGGAAAGCAGGAAAGGGATCTCAAAAGCCACGTTTTAATAGAAAGACATGAAGCTAAATATTTGGAATTTTCCGGTGAGGCAAGGATGGCTTTTTCTACTAGAACTTCACAATCTGTCTTCCCTTGAAAAGTTCGTTGTTCTGGTATAATATAATCAAACAAGACGATCTAAGATCGTAAGTCGGGCTGTAGACGTCAACCATTAGCGCAGCAAGGCAGTTCTAAAAATAGCATGTGTAATACCTTATTCATAGTAATTTTCGCGCGTACTTAATTTCGCGAAAAATCTCGAGGCGTATTTCGCGAGTATTTAATTTCGCGACTTGGGGAGAAAAAGAGAACCGAGGTGTGTTTAATTTCGCGATTTCGTCCTGTATTTAGTCTCGCAAAAATCCGTATAAAAAATACCAAAAGACGTCTTCATTACTCTTCCAGAAGCCTGATAACGGAAGCAACAATAACCACATCAAAATTGCGAAGAATGCAAGTGTCACGAAAAAGCTTACCGATTATTATTTGAATTAACAAACACCGCATAACGAGACCTGGATTCTTCTGCATATTTTACTTCCTTTGAAACATTTTGTTGTACACACAACTCTGATTTGTTCAACGCGTCACACTTTTTTGTTACACGTAACGCTCCCTTGTCCAATTGATGACATTCATCTGACACCACGTTATCTGATACATGGGTTATTGGCCAAGCGTGAGTTGAAGATGGCGGGATTTTGGCCAAGTTCTTTTTTTGCGTGTTTATGGACCGAGACGAAAGAAAGAGCCAGTCGTATAATAATACACATTCTTGCCGGCACAACATGCGAATATAATATACACACAAAAGCGACAAAACTAATGGCACAAATAGAAAAATCGCAGCTGACAATGTATTATGTTTGAGAAAAAAACATAAATGTAATGAGCATGATAGAGATCACATAATATGGCAATTACGTGTATCATCACTCTGGTGAGAGCCACTTTTGCAGTCCAACTACATGGCATCTTTGTTGTCGTTTCCGTGCGTTTCATCACGAGGCATCTTGTCTTTATCACCGGCTAAAAGGTTCGTCCATGTTCTGTTGTCGTCTGTAGTAAAAGTCTGTCTACATTTTCTGTTCACATATAGCTCATTTGATTTCTGGTTTGATTCCTGATTCCTTTGCTGTTTTCACTTCGCGGAACGACCCGTTTCGAAACATACGCTCATTAACCACGCCATTATAATGGATCTACCACCAACGGGGAGTGGCTCTGTATGTTTCACGAACGTAGAAAATGTAATACCATTTGCAAACACATTTGACGTATCCTATCCTTTGCTTTCGACATCACAGAAAGAAGGTTGAGCCTTATTGCCGACACATCTCGTTCCCAGAGCTCACGTGTCTTTTGGTCAGCGCCAAGACACGGACGCTGACCAAAAGACACGTGGGCTCTGGGAACAAGATTTTGAATGTGCTATTTATAGTTTGCGTTTGCGCAGAAACGCCGGAAGTGAGTTGAGGGTAAACCTCTAGTCGGTCGACTAATAAATGAATGTGGAAGTGATCAGGTGTGGAGTCCAGGGGTCCTGTAGATGATGATTGTTAATGTTGGTCCACCCTCCCAAATTAGTGTTTATAATTCATACAAGTTCGTTCTCGGATGCGAAGGTTTGTGTGTGTGTGTGTGTGTGTGTGTGTGTGTGTGTGTGTGTGTGTGTGTGTGTGTGTGTGTGTGCGTGCGCGCGTGCGTGTGACTTCCCGATTGTCAGCACAGTTGCTGTGTCAAAGGAAGTTCAGAAATAATTTTATAACAATGTATTCATAGTGATACATTCATAATGTCATAAAGGACATTACCTTATTTTTAGGAAATTAACGCTCATGTTAATTAAGGTATTCGAAATTAAAGCGACTTAAATTAACGCGAATTGCAGGAGAAATTACTTTCCAATAAAGGAAACAAACGCAAAAGAGGTTCTAAAATTTCAAAATAAGGGAACTTAACACGACTTATGCAAAGAAACAGAATTTGTTGAGACAACACGAACAAATTTATTCAAACCCTAAGTGCAAAAATCCCCAGTGGAAACAATGTTCGTGGAATTCACTTCACTTCACCCTAAACGTTGGAGTTAAGCGTAGGAATGTTCTTTATAGTGTCCATGATACCGGCGGATCTTCACTCTGATTAAAGAATGCTTTTTCCTTTTTCAGAAATATTGTAAACGATTAACCTTTGTGAAATACTGTACAGTGCCGGTGCGGAAAAAAAGTCTGGAGTGTATAGAAAATTTGAGGCGAGATTAATTGAAATTAAGGTCGTGGAAATTTACACGCCACTGAATTAATGACTCGGAAATTAATGCTAAGAAAAATTAACGCGAGGTTCACAAATTCGCGTTAATTTCATGAAGCGATAAGTGGTATACAATAAGGTAGTTTGAGACAGAAGCTTTGATTTGAATCCCGTAAGGATAATGTGTGGTAGTAGTTTCGTCTTGAAATTCTATTCATATGAAAAATTTCTCTTTTCCCACCATCTATAAATTATGGGAAAAAACTGTCTTCTAAGTAAAGATTAATATTGTGACCTGTCGATTGGTCTCCCCCAAAAAACAGGGGGTGGTCTACCTTTTTAAGCTTTCAATATGACACAAAACAACTTTAGGACAAACGTCCTCACCATAAGTTCAATAACTTTGAATGTTGTTTGACGTCATGTATTGTCACGTGACCTATTAAGGCTATTTTTAGCTCAAAATTCTATTTGACAAAATGGCACCACTTTTAATTGCTTTCTTGAGGCTGCGATTGGTGTTATGCTGGTCACAGTTGTAGATACTTCATTTCTATGGCTGGGCCTTTTAACTTAACTTTCTAAAATAGCAAGAAATGTGAAATTTGTTTGACAAGGGGACTGGGTACTAGTTCAAAATGTCGTTTATTTACACTGTCAATAAAATATTGAACAAAGCCCGGGTACAGATGTTTTGCCGTTTACTCAGGGAGATATTTCGTAGCAATTTCTTTAAATGACCGTTGTTATAAACTGGTGCCATTTCTCAATGAATTTTTTTTCATGTGAAGTTGCCGTAATAGGTCATGTGACCTAATTTGCATATCTTGATACACGCAATTACATAATTTTTTTAAGTGTAACAATTTGTTCAAGTTATACTGTTAGATGTTTTAATCCTCAAAAGTTAGACCACCCTATCTATTTTGAGAGGAATTTGAAAGAAGGCCCATGCCTTAATTTTCTTGAGCCCTGGTACATTGAATGTCTGACCAGTGAAAAAGAAAATCAGTCAGTGATTATCATTCTTAAGAGAATTATCAATGAAAAAGAATTGAGACCATTGAATTCAATCGATTAACATTGATTGTTTCTAACCAATCAAAATGAAACCCATTTAAGACAGGAGAAAAATATTTTGCCGTTGTTTTCATAGCGATTAAGAGATATTTACCTTTTGGTAATTGAAGGGTTTTAAGCAAAACTATCGTAAGTGACGATTTGGGGTGAACGTGTTATTTTTCCGTGTTTTCTCGAAAACTAAGCGCGAAACAGCGAAAAAAAAAAACAGGGCAATGTTTATACTACACGAAAACAAGCATGTATGCGAGAAATAAGCTATTTTGGAGCTAATAATATACATGAAAAAATTTCTCGATTCTGATTGGCTAAGAGAAATGAAGTTTTTAGGAAACACGATGCATTTCGATGCATAAAAGTGGTAAACAACAGTCGATTCTGATTGGTTAATTAACAAAGGAACTGAAATTGAACCAATCAAACACAGCCTTTGAATGGCGCAAAGTCTGAAGAGCTGCAAAGCGACTCTGCGAGCGAAAGGCTTTTTGAGCAGGTTTTCTTTCTTCGTGACCGCAATAACAGCAGAGACGCTGCAAAACAGCTCTAAAAAGGAGAAACGGCTACGAAAAGCACTGTATTTTAGCTGTCTGTTTGGAAACAGTGGTGTCCAGAGAAGGGAATTACCGACGTAATTGGAATTACGAGTCCGTTGAATTCAACACTACACTGGAGTGACGCCGAGATTAATAAACAAACAAGGACAAACAAGATGCTCTATGAGCATTAACTCGGGATACTTTTGTGCTGCAGAAGCCGGACGCACGCTTTCTGATTCTCGAAACTATCCGTCTAGTGGTTTGCTTTTGGGTTCACATAAAGCCTTTTTTTTTTCACGTACGAGCAAAGCTCGTTGAACTGTTTTGGGAGTTGCCATCCATATTCGTTGTCAGCTGTTGTTGTTTACTTCTAAATTAAGTGGTAACATCTGGACTTTACTTTGGCTCTCTCAAAACATTTTTACGCTCTGCGAAGCTTGAAAACATTCGCATAGACACTTCTCTTAACATATTGGATATTCAAAACTCGAAAACACAAGGCGAATCGTTTCCGTGTATGTGACATGTTTCTCAGAAGCAATCCAGATGTCACGCATTGTAAAAAGAACTTGAAATTCAAACTGCTCTATTTTCAAAACAAAGCGTGTTACTTGGCTTAAAATGTCATTTTAGTCTAATTTTAGTTTTTTTTTTCTGAAGTCAGGTGAAAACCAAAATTTCGCAAACTTGTCTCTAAGTATAGAACTGTCACAGCGATTGAGTTGTGGTATAAGCCGGATCAAATTACATCAAAACAACTTTGCGATTTTCTAAATATAGAACTGTCACAACGATTCTTACAGCACGTGCGAGGCTTCCAATCTTGTCTTAGGGTGCGTTTCTTTGGGAAAATCCAAATCCGGATTCTTGAATCCAAAAATGGATTTTGCGTTTCTTTACTAAAATCCGAAAAAGGATTATGAATCTAAAGAATCCACTCTCCGAGTGGATACATTAGATCAAATCTAAATCCGGATTTTTAGGATTCATGATCCGTGCGTTTCTTTGGGGAACAGATACAAAAAGTAGTACGTTTGGCAAGCGGTTTCTTGTGGAAAATCCGCCATATTCTCGCTAAATTGTCAGCTGGGTCACGGCGAACGATCAAGGTGAGTTTATCGTGAAATTGAACCGAAATTATCCGCCCTGCTTGTATTTTCATAATTTTTATGCATGTTGGGGTTGTCACGGCTAATGAAAAAAAATCCATTTTCGGATTTCTCGTTTCTTTGGTGGTAAAGAATCCGCATGATCTCGGATCAAAAATCCAATCTTGGATTCTCCCAAAGAAACGCACCCTTAAATTCGGCAAACCTTTTCACGCGGACAGTCTGTACTGTATTGAAATCTAACTTCACAACTTTACAAAGATATATGCAGGAAAATTTGTCCCGGCGATCGAAGTGGATTATTTAACCTTGAGTGTTCACTTGCGGTCACCTATTAAATGGAAGGTATCACATTACGAAAACAACTTATTGCAAATCTGTAATTTTTCTGTCACAGCATTCGAATTCGACTTGTGATATCGATTAGCCGATAAGCACTACACGTGTGAGGCTTCCAACTTTTCTTAACACTCGGCAAACCTTTTCACGGGGACAGACTGTGCTGTATTAAAATATCTAGCTTCACAACTCAAACACGATGAATTTGCAAAACATCAAAACAACCGTCGCGTGATGTTAGCCTTTCGACCTTTGGACTATGTAGTTTGCTTTAACCAATGAACACACCGCCACGTGCCTGCTATTGTGCATTGGCCAATCCAAACACCGGAACGTAATTGTATTGTGCATTTTGCTGCACAGGAAAAAAAAAAAAAGAAAAAAAAAGAAAAGACTGAAATCTGACACATTTTATAACTCGGTATACTTACAGCATCCCGAGTAACAAGGCGAAGATAATAACGAACTAGAAAGCCTGAAGGTAATGATTACAGCGCTTGATAGACACTTAGCAAACAAAGTAGCCTTATAGCTATAGCCTGTAATTGTTTAGCCAGTTTTTCCAGCTAAAAACGCTTTAAAAACGTTGACAAAACTGTTGTTTTGATTCACCTTTATAGCTTCGTTGCGTTGCTTCTGCAAAGTTAAGAAGCTATCTCGCAATTTTTTCATGTATATTATTAATAAGTAATCACACGATTTTCTCGTGCAATTTGGAATAAATAAGCACTTGTAAATTTTTTCAAAGACGACAAATTGCACTCGCCCTACGGGCTCGTGCAATTTTGTGTCTTGGAAAAAATTTGCTCCTGCTTATTTATTCCAAATTGCACTCGAAATCATGTGATTACCTATACAAAATTTTAAAAAAGCCACCAAAATCATTACTTACGATAGTTTTGCATAACGCGGCTGTGGCTCTATGCCCGGCAGCCGTGAAGGGTCTCAAAACGACTAAATGCCCAGCAGTCAGAAATGCCTCATTCTGACTGTATTATATCTTCGTTTAGAATTGCCAAGCGATTATGGAAAGGAAGGTTCGGCTGACCATGTTCTGCAAGCTTGGACATAATATGAAATCGCCATACGGTATTCTCGACACAGACAAATTTGTGGTTTGACTCACGGGCACTGTATCATGGAGGCTAAATACCCGGAAGTTCAAATATATGATTTTCATATATTCATTCTCATATACTCTAATAGTTCTCGTGATTTCTAAGGAACTCCTCGCCCTAACCTCTTGAAAGGGGTGATTATATCTTCCTTTAGAATTGCCAAGCGTTTATAAAGACGAAGAAGGTGGCTTCGCGGATAACCATATTTAAGAGCTTGGGCATAGTATGAAATCGCCATATTCGACACTTGAAAAAATAATTGTGGCTCGACTCACGGGCACGGTTTCACGAAGGGTAAATGCCCAGCAGTCTGAGATTTTTATCTAAACTGAAGTCTCAAGCAAATCTTTGAGCATATTCTACCTTTCAGAAGTGCCAAGCGACTACAAAAAGTTAAATACAGCTCTGCTGGTAACAGAAAATTTTCTGCAATTTTGCGAGATTGACAAGCCAATTGTGGATTGACTCACTCACGCGCACGGTTTCACATAGATTGAATGCCCGGCAGTCCAAAATTTTTATCTCACTTTTGCGGAAAGTCTCCCATGTAAATCTACTGAAATTGTAAACAGATTAGCAGGTATATATACAAGTCTGACAAGCTTTCCACAAGCGTTCTCTTTTGGTACATCCGTGATTTATGGCCTGGGCGATATTTGTTACTATTGGAATTATAAGCAAATTTTGTTTTTTCCTTTCTTCGAAATCTCTGTTGTCATTATATTATACTTTAGTGTATCCCTATCTTAACTACTGTAATATTGTATGGTCCTCAACCTAGCCTTCCAATTTAAATAGGATTTTTCTTCTGCAGAAACGCATCGTCAGAATTATATGCGGAGGTGAATCTCACGCTCATACCACACCGTTGTTTTACAATCGGCTTAATATCCTGGACATATTTAACATAAACACTTTTCTTGTGGTTTGTTTTATGTACTCTTATCACAATCACCTTCTTCCTAACACTTTTGATAATCTTTCTCAACCCATCAACAAATTCATAGGTACGAGACATGGAATGCCAGCAATTATCGTTCTCTGATTTCTGTATAACTAATATTAAACAGTTTACGATCCTCCATCTAGGTCCTAAGGTTTGGAATTCCCTACCGAGTGATTTGACCCTGTCCCCCATATACTCGAGTTTTAAGACTTCATTAAAACAATTCCTTCTCAATAGAACACTAAATTAAACTCGCCCACCTTAATATACTTTGCTCTCTCCATCTATTAAGCTTTCAGCTTCTACTGGGTTCCCTCGCTACATCTCCGTTTGTTTTGTGACAGCTCGCTTAGCAATTCTAAACGAATATATAATACTTTCAGACAATCGGAATGAGGCATTTCGCAGAAATTCTATAGAAATTTTTGACTGCCGGGCATTAAGTCTGTTTGAGACCATTCCCTGCCGCCGGGCATATAGCCACAGCGTTTGCATAAAACCCTTCATCGCGTTAAGCTCATTTGTATGCGTCTTACCATTCATGCGCGAATTGGATTACCTGAAGATTAATACTGAAACTGGGCGTGAAATGATTGACAGGTAGAAAGGATTGTTGGATAGTGTGACGTAGACTATTGATACGAAACTTACGTGGTTGTGAGGTCTCGATCGACGGCTCGCTTCTCTGCGGCGTTACTAAATATGCGGGGTCCTCAGTGACCTAATGTCTTTGAAACCTGCAACTTTCCCAAATCTCGGACTATGGTTGAAATGAACCATTGTTATTGCCAAATGATCAGTGTTTTAGACTTTATCACCCTGGAAACTGAACAAAACTCCCAATTTCCATTTAATATTATTGTTTATTCTGTTGCAAAACCAAAAAACGCCCTCGGACAACACCAAAATTCACGCAACTTTATTTTGAAGTTTTTAAAACAAAAATTCCTCTTGAAGCTAAAAGTTTACATTGGCAGCAAACTTCGACTCCACCTCTTGCAATCTGTTCCTCATTTTCCTGCTCACTCTTTTAGCGCGACCCCGATAACACTATTTGATTTCTTACTGCATGTTAGCGTTTGAGACCCAAGGGAATTCTGGGAAGTTCTTGGATAACGGGGGCGAGGAAGTACGTCAAGTACGAAGTCCGCCTATTTCCATTTCAGATATTTTTTCGAAGTGTCGAGACACCCAGTTCTATTGACAAAATGCTGCACCGTTTGCGTTATTTACAAGTCAAAACTGGCCAAAATGGCCATGCTAGGTACCGGAATCCACTCACAAAACGGCTAAAGACACAACTTCACTCCCTGAATCTTGAATACTTTGGGCGGCCCACTTCGTGTGAAATTGCTTCTCACCTCTGTTTTCTTTCAAAGGATTGCCTCTACCCATCAACCCAGCCTTATGATGCCAGGCAGGGGATTTTGAGGTGAAAAATGGCTCGAAAAACACACATATAAATCAAATAGTACCGAATTGTACGGCTGCAGTTATCATTTAGAATAAACGACAGCTAGCGTGAAAGATATCTCCGTGGTAACCCCTTATTTGGAATTACGAGATCTACTCTCCGGAAATTGCAAAAAAGATGTAAAAAACGCCGGCAGAGACAGGGTTAATCGCATTATGTCAGTTTGCCTATCCGCCTGCCGGCTGAAAGACATCATCAGGGAGGGACTCAACCTCGTTCCCAGGGCTTTTTCCCTCACTTGGCCCCGCCCCCAAGTGAGGGAAAAAGCCCCTGGGAACGAGGTTGTCAGGGACGGTAAACATCGACGACGGGAATAGCAACGGCAACGCGAGATCAGATTGCGAGGGAAAACCCAAATTACGCATTGCGCATGTCTGGCGCGATGGATGGATGGATGGATGGGTGGATGGATAGTGGGGCGAACTTCTAACTGTTCTGACGAAATTTATTAACGTTTCGCTGTTCAGCCTTCCTCAGATTAAAACCTTTAAAAACTAAGAACTAAAAACTATTTACAATGGTTGTGCTTGTCTGAGGTACTGGCTTATATAAGTCGGATAATTAACAAGTGCAGAAAAGGTGTAAATTACCAGCAGTGACAGAGGTTATGCAACCAACACGACTTTTCTGATACAAGTTTTACTATCATCAAACAAATTAATTCTTTTCAAACTACTGCACATTTAGACCAATTACTGCTTACCAGAGAAGTATATTGGATGACGCAATTATTCAAGCTTAATCCGCATGGCCTTAACAAGAGGCGTGAATTTCGTTCTAAACAATCAATCTGTAACAATCAGCTCAACTGACTACCAGGCAACTGGATCCTTTTTTAAGGTTTACAGAAGGAAAAAATCAATGCTTAACTTGTACTAGTCCTCAACCATTAAAACAGAGCTATTCCCAACAGTTCTGAAACCCATTATACACTATATAATGTGACACAATCATTCAGGATCTTAAGACCAACAACCTTTATTTTTTATTTGCATGATGTACGGCGTACAATAACATCTAAAAATCACAACAGTGTGGTATCAGGTTTTCAAGGACTTGTATCCTTTTATGAATAACATATTGTTAGATCTTCATTAATTGCTTGACAATTAATTAACAACAAATTAAACAAAACCAAGGATTTTTGTATTGTGAAAAGTGATGGTAACACTAATTCTGCACTCTTCTGGTACTTGATGAAGTATACTGCAGAAAGGGAAGATAAAATGTTTGTGTCTATGATGCACGGTGTTCATGAACCATTCTGGACAATACCCCATGGCAAAGAAATTTATGCAATAACATAATTTTTAATATCTGTATGATTCATATTCTTATTCTAGGTCAGTTGCAAACTTATGCCACCAATATTAAATACCAGTAATCACATTAAACAGTTAGTTAATGTACTTCAGTGGTCAAGTTCAACAAGATTTGTCTCAGCCTGACTGCCATTAAAAACAGACACCCTCCACTTCCCCTTTGTTGTCAACTGAGTTATACTTGATCCAGTCTCTTGCAATTGGGGCATTTAACAATTCTTCTGAGAATCCAAAAGCATCACAGAGTGCAAGTGCATCGGGTGCCAGCTCTTGACACAGGCCAGCATAAGCCTTTCCCACTTGAGCTCCAGTAGTTGTGGAAATCAGTCCTGAGGTAGTGAAGCAACCCAGGTCACTTTTTATGACTTTCATCTGGTAAAGATGGTGCAGTTTCTTGAGTACTGGCTGCAATCCCGAGTCAGCCTTATCAAGGGCATTGCCAAAGCACTCACTAATGAGCCGCTCACCATATGCCCTTGCAGCTGCCTGGACAAGATCTTGTTCTTTATACATCCAAGTTTCAAACCTTCTCTTCTTTCCTGCCTTCATCATTTTCATACCCAACTCCATAAAAAGTGCTTTCTCACGAGTTTCCAGCAGGCTGTGAAGGTATTTTCGGTTGCTTAGGTCTGCCCAGCTGAACATGCGGCCCATAAAACTTGGAATATAGGATGCTGCAACCTCAAACATTGATGGCTTTAGAACCATTAACCTTTCTGTTGCTACCTTCTGCATTAGGACTGAGTTGTCACCTTCAGCTGTCATAGAAGAATGAGAACCAGCAATCCCACTGCCAAACTTATTACATGACAGGTAGCCTTGTCCACCACATCTCTCACGGCAAACAGCAGCTGTCTCAGCAACATGCCAGCCAGAAATGGCCTTGATTACACAACACATAGTCACCACATCTGCATGTTCAGATCCATCTGCTGCCTATAATGGGATTAAAACAAAACTTGTCAGCATTGGGTAGGAAATTGTTAACTGCAACAAGCCTTTCAGATCTAGGGTTATTCCCCTCATTCCGCCAAATGTGTGTGGTGGTCAAAGTAGCAAAGGCTTTCTAGTTGATAGATAGAATTTTAAAATGTTTTCTTCACTTTCAAAGGATGTTATTAACTGGCAACACAACAACGGCACTTGAGTCCATAGAATTTAAAAGCAATGGAAATCCAAATAAAAAGATTTTAGAAATTGGTTCATTGTGTTTTTGTCTGCATTTCTCTGAGTGTATGTATGGTCTCTAATCATTGCATGTATGCATGCCCAAGAGCAAAATAACTTTTCTCAGGAATCGACTTTTGTCCATCTGTTTGTTTTTCCTTTTTTAAACCAAATTTGAGCTTCTAAACTTACTGGGGAATCTTGTCTGCAAGTATTAACAAGTATTAAGTATTAACCTGGAAAGCCCAGCGATCTTTCACATACTGTAGTGCAAAGTCTATAGCATATGTAGCTGCCAAGAGTGGCATCAGAGCTTGCTGTTGGAGCTGATACTTAAGGATGGGAGTGTCAGATTTCCCCTCAGGTCCTACAGTCAGACGAGTAGCTGAATAGCGGATGGCAATGGCAAGGCAGCCTTTGGTTGCACCTGTACAGTATAAATTAGTTAGGACACAGACGTTACTTTAAGTTTGACATACTCACTCTTAAAAAAGAAGAGAAAATTCAGTGACCTCTGATCACTGCCTGTCATTCTAAAAGATACCCCTCCTGGATAAAAGTATTTACTACCCAAATAGTGGAATAGAGAATTAACTCTAAAGTGTAAATTAAAGTGCTACTTAAACCCATGAATGACCCACTGGGCGTTAGCCCTAGTAAAGGGAAACAGGGAACCACACGAGGCAAAGAAAAAATCTTTTGACCTCGGTGGGAATCGAACCCACGACCTCCGGATTAGATCTACCGTTACTCTGCCGACTGAGCTACAAGGTCGCACAGAGAAAGTCGGGGACGATTTTATTTTATTTTATTATTTTTATTATTTATTTTATTATCTAAAATCGTCCCCGACTTTCTCTGTGCGACCTTGTAGCTCAGTCGGCAGAGTAACGGTAGATCTAATCCGGAGGTCGTGGGTTCGATTCCCACCGAGGTCAAAAGATTTTTTCTTTGCCTCGTGTGGTTCCCTGTTTCCCTTTACTAGGGCTAACGCCCAGTGGGTCATTCATGGGTTTAAGTAGCACTTTAATTTACACTTTAGAGTTAATTCTCTATTCCACTATTTGTGTTCCTAGTGCTACGCAGCACAACATTCATATTTACTACCCATATTTGTATTCAGATAAAATTGTAGATAAAAGAATAACTCTTCTATATCTAACTAATGTAATAAACCATAAAAAATTTCTCTGATGACATTTAAGCAGTAGCGGATAACATTAATTTATTTTTCTATATGAGCTCAAGATTTCTATTGCGTGATAGATGATGATTGCACAGCCCGAATCAACTATCATGCATAGAAATTGAGAGTGAATAATCTAATCTACTAGGCGTTCAAAACTAAACACCTTAACTGTCAAAATCTTCCACGTAGACACTTCAAAAATGCGAAGTGGCTGCCATTTTGTTGACAACCGCTAGTCACTATCTATCACAGAATAGATGATGAGTAGTGTAACCAATCAGAGAATGGCATTCATGATAGAACCCTAGTAGATTTATACTAAAAGGGAACAGCATGCAACAGTAATTATTAATTATACCAGTGAAGGTTTCACAAAATTTTACATGGTGCTTCCTACTGTATGAAATACTATAGTGACCATTACTACAAGTAGCTACAGAAAAATGTGCTTCTTTTCAAGACATACTGTAAGATTATATTTTTGATATCGTTAAATGCAATTTAACTAAGCTAACAACAAGAGGCAAGAGGCATTTTTTGTTGGTGTCAGTAATGTCTTGGCATTTTTTTGTTGGTGTTAGTGGTTAGCGTTTGGTGTTGGAATATCCAGGCATTCTCTCAGTATGTGTTCCACTGAAGGTGGTCAGCAGTCTTCTCTGCCACTCAGGCATGCATTGCTTCATGCTCATATTACAGCTTGCCCTCATGCGTGGAGTTGTACCAATCGGTGTTTACTCGTTGCTTGTGATCTAGCCTGTGACAACGAGACATCAAGAGTGAAAATACCGTCTGCTTTTTGGTTCTGCTGAAGAAGCACACGCCAAACTCCATCAAAATCCCTCAAAAGGAAGGCAACTCACTTCATGATAATCTCGTCGAGGAGAATTCTTACGATAACTTTGACTTGGAGGCCACCTTTGGGAAGATTATCTACATTCAGAAACTGGAGCTTAACCGCATGTAATTGAATACCGGTAAGAATAGCGTGTATTGTGTTCTCCTTCACCCTTCAAAGAACGCAGACCGAGGTAAACAATAGTGGCCGGGTATTTTACAGTTACTAGTACCGTAAAAACTCGTGCATAAGCCACACTTTTTTGCCGAAATTTTGGGCTCAAAATCGTGGGTGTGGCTTATATATGAGACCACTGTTTTCAGAGGGAGTAAACTGACTTCTATGTTATGGAGTCACAAATACTGACATAGCATCAAAAACCTTCAGTGAATACAGATTAAACACATTGCTTTTGGTAGAAGTGGTGGCTTCTAAAGGAGCCGTTTGTATCTTCAGGTTCAAAACTGCTTGCCAGTCATTCTAAACTCTAACTGGCATGGAATCCCCATACTTCCACAAAAGATTTTTACAATGTCATCTTCGACCAATCACTTCAATCTCTCCACTACATGAGAGAAAATACCATGCTATTCAGGAGAACTCGTGAAGCAAATGGCCGACAAGTTCCGTTGCCTTTCATTACTTGCATGGTGTGTTTATCCTTGGGGTTGTTAAACTCTCCTTTAGCGACAAGTTTTTCTCCGACCGATGACTTCCATAGGTCTTTATAAACACTATCCACGCACAGCTGAGGTGAAAGCAAACCTTTTCATGTTGTTTTCTGATCGTTGTCAACTACTCTGGTGTCCAGACTTCCCTCTGTAGATGTCTGTGCGGTTACTAAGCAAACCTTTTGAATCGTTCTCCTGCTCTTTATAGTCCAGGAGCTGAGACTGGAAAAAAGGGGTTTCGCTCTCCCATCACCACAGAAAAGGTCTGATATCGGATTTTGAGAGAACAAGACCGCCTGAATAACGCTAGGTAGTTCGTAAGGTCGATTTGTGGTATAGGTTTTGAGTTAATGGGGTGTTTTCTGACGTCAGTGTAAATCTCACATGAAAGCGAGGTTAACAAGCTGATGGGCATTTACTGACGATTTTTTTACTTAAAAGTGTTCGGGAATGACTCTAAAGTTTGTGTTAACGTTATCTGAGGATACAAAAATACTGCTGTGGTGATAAGTTAGGTCACGTGACCTACCACGTGACACAAGACAGATAAAACAGGCGTTGTATTGCTGGTAGACAGTTTTCTTTACTTTTTTCTTGGTACGGCACACTTTACATAATGTTAAGGTCATTAAATTCAAATGCACCTGCAACCAAATGCATCTTTAGTGCAAGAAAAAGCTTCTTTTGTCCCTTTTCTACGCTTCCTGCTTAGATTTTGTATCGCTCGATACACCACAGGGATCCCGGTCGATTGTGCCGTGAATTATAAAGAACTGGTAAGAGTCATTCTGTGATCATTTAATCAGTCTCAATGTCAGAATCGTCCTCAGATTCATCGCTTGCATCCAGTAACACACCATGTGGATTTTTGCACAAGTCCATGTTTGCCATGCAAAAACAAGCTTCAGTGCAAGACAATCCGAGGTTGACACAAGAACAGCTGCTCTGACACCCCGACTTCTTACATTGGCACGTGGTAAGTTCAAGGAGGCTGCTTGGTGCTGCTGCTTTCGTCATATAGCAAGGCTGCAAGATACCGTTGTTCTTTTCCCAGCCATTTCCTTCTGGAGAGGGTAGGTGTGGTCTTGCTACCAAAGCATTTCTCCAAATGAAGGCTTGGTAATTGGCTCGTCTTGCATGCTGGAGCACACTGTCTGAAGTAGGAGGTAAGAGCTCACTCTTGTGTCGCTTCTGACAAAACATGACATATCGCAGTTCGTCTGCACTGCAGGTTTGCTTCTTCACTGCAGGGTATAAGTCGCATATGAACGCTTCGCACGTTGCTCTGGATAAGTTATCAAGAGCAGCCGTCTGTCCAACCAATCCAAGGTTGTCCTGGTGCACTTTGTTGCGGCTTAGTCTTTCCCATGCCTTCTTCTTCGATACTCCAGCTAGTGCACTTGTCGTGTCACACCCCATCAGTGCATGGAATGCTGGGAGGCACCTGCACAATTTTTGGCCAAGCGTATTACTCAATCTGTGTACTGGCACATAACGAAGGTTATCTTGGACACCGGTCTTGAACCAAAGTTCCTCACAGTCGATGCTTTCGAAGTGTGTTGCGCACAGAACCAACACGTCAGTGTCAGGTGACTGAATGATGACCCGTGATCTGGAGTTTGAAGCATGCTGGGCATGCAAGAGTAATCTTGTATCTGCCTCTTCATGAGAACATGCAAGTTGCTCAGCGAACTCTAATGCTCCATCTGAGATAGAAACTGCAATCTCGCCGTCCTTGTAGCCACCTCCAATGACGAGTTTCTTCCCATCTGCCAGCTGCTCTTTTCCAAGACTGCTAATGGTACTTGTAAGGAAGTCACACAAGTTGATCTTGTTTTGTGGGTTTGTAATGTACTTGGCCCACTGTTTGGGGATTGGCGTGGAAGGGCCGTGTATGTACACCTCCAGTGAACTTGAGCTTCCTCTTCTCGAGCGCTCTCCACCCTTGATAGAGGTTGCCCAATATTGATCAAACACCATGTGGACCTCCTTACAAGAACTCTGTGCTAGGGGTGCTGTGATGGCTGTGTAGTACTTGGAGGCCAGCTCGCCAAAGGTGCTAGCCCCAGCGGACTTCATCGTCTGCACTATTGCCATCCCATCTAGTATATGGACTGTGTCAAGTGCTAAGGCGGGGGAAAGGCGAGGTAGGACTTCAACTTGATCTTCAAGAACTTTAGCCAGTACGCTTTTGGTGGTTTTACGGATACTGCCATCCTGATGCGCAAGTGCGAATGGTACCGCTGACAGCTCGTAACTTAACACTTCCTTCAGATTGATCTCTCGAGTATTTGCGGCAATCAGGAGTCTTCCAAAGAGATCTCGATCAGCGCTGACTGTAATGACCCTGTCATTTGCTTTCACGTTTGTTTTCTTGGCCGTGGTGCTCAAAGACTTAACCTTTAGGTTTGGAACGGGATCCCAGAAGTTAACTTCACTTGTCTCAAGACGCTGTTTAACAAACGTATCCATCTGCTCTCAGCCTTTCTCTGTGCAGCTTAGCAAATTATCTGCGACGTTGGTGGGTAAAAGTACTCCGGTAGCAAAATTGAACAGTTCTCCTCCTGCATCATTAGAGAAAGGGTCAGTCATTGCATCAGATATGAAGCAGTTCATCAACTTCTGAACATCCCGTTCATCCCTCAGGACCCTGTTTTTAGAGGACTCTTTGTGAGATGCTCTTACACGATCTTCTGTTCCCACTGCATACATGCTCTTCAGTGACGATGTGATAGCTGCCAGCTCATGACTCGTCAAGAACCAACGTTGTAGAGCAGCAGGCCTCTTTGAAAGCCCGACGATGCCTCCTTTTGCCTTCGAATCAGCATTGATTGATTGTTCTAGTGCCATATCTGTAGAAACCTGAGAAAAGGGATGGCTGGATCGAGAAACAACGTGATTTCCCCTCATAAATTCAGCATACACTCTAGGATGTTTGCTCTCGATCTGATGCATGTCGGCAAGGTAAACTGGGAGCCATCGGGCATAATTGTGCCTGTCCATGGCAAAGAAATATGGTGTCGTAGCTGCTACAGCTGAGAGGTGGAGCTTCCAGTTTCCCGTCCTTTCTGCTTGAAGGAAGTGTAACAGCAGATTAACCATAGCGTTATACTCCTCCCAGTACGCAAAAAGCTTCGACGATGCGCATTGTTCTTCCTTGAACTCCTTGAACTGCTTCATGACGTCCTTAAGTTCTTCTTGAAGGCTTCCAAACTTCTCAATGGCTTTAGCACTGTTCTTTAAACCTATCTGCTGTCTGCATTCTGCGAGCTTCGTCTTCACCGAATCTTCCACATTTACAACTCCTCCTTCCGCTTGCTCTCTTCTGCTACACCATGTCAAGAAAGCTTTCCACATAAGTCGAAAGAAAGCTTCAAAACACAGTTTGTGTGCTCTTACTCCACGGTTATAAGATCGGCCAGCCAACAGTCCAGATGTGGTCCCGGCGGCATACACACCAGATTCTATTAACAGATCATCCAGACCAGAACCTTGATACTTCTTTCCAATGATGGAAAGAAAGTTCAGCGCAACGTGGAAACCACCAAGGCGAAGAATGGTGTCGGAAAACTCGTCAGGAAACTTAAGCTGTATCTGTTTCGCCTTAACATAGATGGCTAGGTCGAACGTAATCACTGACTCCAGCTGTCCAACACTCGCGCTAATCTGCTGTGCATGCTTCATGACAGTATACACTGTGCTGAATTCAGTGGATGAAGCATCGAGTAACGGGCAATAGCCAATGTTGGTGACACGTGGGATATCAGGAAATAACAATGCGTTAAATCCACTCCCGCTCGGGACTAGCTGGCGCGTCGTTCCCGCTACAACTGTTGTATCAAGCACGCGAGAGGAATCGATGCGAAGCAGGGCCCAAATATTATCCCTGTCAGTTGCATTGGACAACTCGTCACTAATACTGGAAAACCACTCTGTTTGAATGGTTCCATTGTATTCAGCAATTAGAGGTCTTCTGCCGTGCATGCAGCACTCCTTGATCTCGTACAAGGTATTGGCGGCCTCTAATGATCTTCTGCGTATTGTTTGATCAGCTCGTGCCGTGGGTGGGAGTTCTGGGCCGAATTGCTTTCGCTGATAAACGACCATGGTTGTTGCGTGTGTAGTATTTTTCCCATCCAATGTTTCTTCCTTAAAGTCATTGTTATCGGCAGCTAACTGAATAAACGGACCTGGCGAAATATTGGATGGCACGACTGTTCCAAATTGCTCTGCCATGGCAATGACTTCCATTGCCAGACTGGTATCAACTTCTTGTACTTCCCTGTATGATGAGCAATGTCCCATGCGATTTAGCATGGTAATCAACACCTTTGAGCCAGTAAGGTGGTGTACAGCCATGGCCAGACCTATTTGCTTCGGAAGTTTCACCCTAGCGTTTGAAGCTGAGTGGATAATGTCTTGCGAGATAGTTAACACTTTGCGCTCATCTTCAATTCTTTTACACGCAGTTGAAATCTCAGTCTCTTTTATCTCGCTCGGACAGATGATCTGACGTATCAACAAGTACAGACTGGGGGGGACAATTCTCCTCGCGGTCTCCAAGCAAATTTCCTTTACATCAAGAGGGCGCAAACTGATTCCATTGCTCTTCCTGATCTCCTCTCTGATACGGTCTGCAATATTCCTTATCTGCTGGTAGTCAACTGATTCGTCATTCCTGGAATTAGAGGCTGTGGTCTGCATCTTGGTCACTGCTGCCCTGTTTATAAGATCATGAATAGACAAGGCACTAGAGTAGACAATTTCTGATTTGCACATGTTGGCTTGTTGGAAAAATTCAATGTTACACCCGAAGTATCTCTTCAAGCGTTCTTTCAAGCGATGCTTAGTGTAGCTTGCACCATCAACTCC
Source organism: Pachyseris speciosa (assembly GCA_016490735.1). Taxonomy (NCBI): domain Eukaryota; kingdom Metazoa; phylum Cnidaria; class Anthozoa; order Scleractinia; family Pachyseridae; genus Pachyseris; species Pachyseris speciosa. The sequence continues at coordinate 235,847 of JAEMWC010000124.1, read as the reverse complement.
ACGTTCTTTCAAAATGTCTTGATACTTAAGCAAAAGAGTTGACATGTTGTATGCTCTACCTTCTTCAAGGATGCAGTGACCAATACTTTGTGCAAGCTCTTTAAAAGCGGCTTCATGCACAGACATGCCATCATCAAACCCTTGATGCTTTAACTTGGATTTGCTCACATAAGAGGAAAGGCAATCCTTGTGATATTTTGCTTCGGCAGCAATTAAATCGTTATTTACACTAAGGAGACAGTGCAACATTCGCTCATCGCCTTTTACCTCGGCGGCCTTCCTTATTCTTTCACTAGCTTCAAAAGTGCAGACATTGTACATCGCTACTACTTTTTTGTTCGTCTTCTTACGACAAAATAAACATTTTGACCAGTCAGTGGGGTGAACACTTGAACGGGATGTTCTTGATTGAACTTCATTTCCTTTGCTGCCCGAGACCTCTTCATCTGTTTGATGGTGATGATGAGCTGCAGTAGCGTAGCGGATATTCTGCTCGCTTGTGTAGCTAGAGTAACAAGACGAGTGCTAGTATACATCACGTTTGGCAAGATCATCTATCTCTCCTGAAAGCCTACTATAAACTTCATCCTTACGGCGCTTTACAGCACTAACGAAAGTTTCGACAGCCTTGCCTTTCCTGAGGTTCTCACCATGAATGTCCTGGCAGATAATACATTTCTGTGACAGTGAAGTCTTTTCTATCCTTTTTCTCTTTATTCCCGGCAGGAAATCCTCGTCGTCCTCCCTTTGACTGGCCATAGGAGCTAACATAAAAAGTGAAAGTTAGACCCGTATTTGCAACGGTTAACTTTATTTGCTTTTTCAGCACTCTAACTATGCTCAGTCTCAAATGACAAGAACTCCGAGTAGATTCTTTTTGTCCTTTCTGAAAAGATTAAGCAACCAGAGAACAGTGAAATACTATGAATACTAGAAAGAATTACACGGTGCAATTTTTGTTCAGAAAATACCATCGCTATAATTTCTTGCTAATTAGCGAAAAGCATGCCACGGTATTCATACTTATTACCTGAACATTTCAAATATCTTGAAACCATAACATACTGCAGTTATAATAATAAAGAAGTCTGGTTTTGTAAAAACATGACGAGAAAAAAAATCATTTCAGGTACAAAAAAGGAAAATTATTAGAATACTGTCGGCAAAAGTAGCTTATAAGTAGCTTTAAGCGGATAGAAATTGTTTCTGTAAAATAAAACAGCAGAAAACTTTGAATAAACTTGCCAGATACTTACAGACCACATCAAGCCATGGGCGCGGCCATATTGGATTTCTTCAGCCTCAATTTCATCACAATACATAGAATCGAGGCTCTGAAGTATGGTTTATCAAAAAGAGAGTATTTCTTTTGGTTTTTACAGTCAATGCTAACAAAATTTAAAAATTGTCGTTGAGGATAAGTACAAATTCTTCTTTGAACTAAAAAATACAATATTTAACCGCGTTTATTGAAAATAGAAATGATCGCCAAAACAAAGAGAAATACGTACATTTTGAATTGTTTGGCTTGTCAGAAACGCTTTGTTTGTCAGATTTTTTTTCCCTTTTTCACGGCAACATTGAAAAGCCTGGGTTAATATCAGACAGTTTCTATGGTTCTGTCTGATCCATTTATTATTATAGTATAAAGAAAGTCTTTACTTACTTACCTACCTACTTACTTACTTACTTACTCACTTACTTTCTTACTTACAATCAACCGGGATCCCTGTGTTGTCTCGGGCGATACAAAATCCAAGCAGAAAGCGTAGGAAAGGGAGAAAAGATGCATTTGGTTGCAGGTGCATTTGAATTTAATGACCTTAACATTATGTTAAGTGTGCCGTACCAAGAAAAAAGTAAAGAAAACTGTCTACCAGCAATACAACGCCTGTTTTATCTGTCTTGTGTCACGTGGTAGGTCACGTGACCTAACTTATCACCACAGCAGTATTTTTGTATCCTCAGATAACTTTAACACAAACTTTAGAGTCATTCCCGAACACTTTTAAGTAAAAAAATCGTCAGTAAATGCCCATCAGCTTGTTAACCTCGCTTTCATGTGAGATTTACACTGACGTCAGAAAACACCCCATTAACTCAAAACCTATACCACAAATCGACCTTACGAACTACTTAGCGTTATTCAGGAGGTCTTGTTCTCTCAAAATCCGATATCAGACCTTTTCTGTGGTGATGGGAGAGCGAAACCCCTTTTTTCCAGTCTCAGCTCCTGGACTATTATAGAGGGTTTTCACATGACGTCAAAAAACTAATATTCAGAAGTAAGCAACCTTTCACATTTTTATCTTCATCACGTAAAAGACATTTTAGAAATGTATCTGCTAGTATGTTTTCAACTAGGTAGCTTGCTTTGTTTTGAAAATAGAGCAGTTGGAATTTTAGAGTTTTTCACAGTGTGTGACATAAAGATGTCTGCTCACAAGCATGACACTAACATGAAAACATCAATTCACCGTGTTTTTTTGAGGTTTGAAAAGCCAACATGGTAAGAGAAGCATCTATGTGAATGTTTGAAAGCTCAACAGACACAAAAAAGCCTTTGAGATAGCTAAAGTAAGAAACATATGGTTTAACTCGTTTCCAGCCGCAATTTTGGAGTCCCTAGAGGGATGCCAAGATGGCATTTCCATACAAAACACTATAATTTTGGGTGGTACATTTTGCCGAATAACTCGAGTACGGGATATTGCACGGCCCTGAGACTTGGGCATGTTGTTTATTTATTACTCTTCTATAATATCACAATTTCTTGACTTTATCTGTTGAATGGTTGATGATTTTATTTTTTTACTTGCGTGACTGAAAACGCTCTATTTTCGTTCAGATTTCATCAGTTTCATTTCAACTGTGGGCTTTATCAATGAAGACAACTGTTATCAGTCCCAAGAATTAAGGAAATTGATTAAAGATAAGCTTGTAAATAAGTATTTTAAGAGTTGTTTAATGTCTTACAGCATTAGATTTCGGCAAGTTTATTGTGAACAACTTCAAAGAAAAAAACAACTTTTTTGCGAGAGTGATTTTTTCAAGTTCTTGTTTTTATTCTCTCCTCAAAATCATGCTTGAAATTTGGGGGTGAGGCTTATCTACAAGTGCGGCTTATACAAGAGTTTTTACGGTACGTACACCAGGTGACAATGCTCAAACCGATTTGCGGATCGCACTTCTTCCCTCTGGCATGTCCAGCAAACGCTTCTTTACTGGAGTTGACTTTGTCGGATCTACCTTGTATTGATTCCTGGACGAATGAATACAGTGATCTAAGATTTTGAATCTTGCAAGCACAAGGATTACAAACGTAACTTGAATACTTCTCACGTTCAGCTCTTTCATTTTACCACCTCAAGTCCAACTTCCTAGCAGATTAGTGCTAAAACGTCTCCCTTGAAACATTTTATTGGTTAATTTATGACAGCCGATGACAGCATGAAATCTCACTGAGTGTGCTCAGGTATGACAGGCCAAGTGGGTGGTTTTCAAAATCCAAGGGTTTGTCTGCAAGCATTTCCTTCCCTCCTCTCCCCATCCCCACTCTTTCAAATTTTTTTTTGCTTTCTCCCCATTTTTCGCGTGGGCAAAACATCGAAAAATCCCTTTGCTCGGTCTATCTTTGCTAGGAAACCACACAGAAACGCTTGCTACGCAGGCTACTTGTGATTTTGTCCCTAAAGCCTGTCCCCTATGGTAAATATGTATCTCTTGTTTATTGGTATTGTTTCTATTTGTTATCCATAGTTTTTCCACTGAAATTCTTGTTTCAGTATCACCAGTACCTGGGTTCTCTGTGGGTGTGGGGGGCTCATGACTGGATTGCAGGCAGTGCCCGCCATCTGGGTGGTCTTACATCCTGGGGCTGGGGCTGGGGCTGCACGGCAAGTGTTGTTAATTATAGAGCTGTACCTTTGGCACCTAACACTTTTTGGCCTTTTAACCCATTGACTACCGGCTGTTTTTACATTTTCGGAGTGATTTTCCACCTATAAACGATGAATAGCAATTCGTGACTCTTTATTTGAACTACCAGGGAAAAGTGGTGCTGTCCTAAGCCACTGGAGGCTCAAGGTTTCTGAAAATGTCATTTTGACGTAGCTATTTTTTATCCGTGAAGCGACAACAACGGCCCAAGTTCGGTTTGCTTGCGATTTCTGCTAAATTTACAGCCATTTTTCATCTTAAGCGGCTGCCTGATGAGCATCATTAAGCGTGACGGTAGCTAAGAGTCCACTTTCTCAAAGAATCGAGCAAGGTGATGTACTTTGTTGTTGAATTTGGCTTGTTACTCGACGAACTGGGAATTTGGCCGGTCGAACACTTAGTACCTTTGGGACTTGACTATTGATGAATTTCTCGACCTACCGCCACATATTTTGGAATTTCTGAGTACTGAAGATGACCACAAGCAGGAATTTTTGGCAGTAGGTCGGAGTGGCTATGTGAAAGAATTGGGAGAAGGAACAGGTGCTGTCAAAATCTCTCGTCATTTCCCAGCATGCAATGTGGTCTAGATGTTGAAAATGGCAGAAAGGCACGAATGCACTGGAACAAAAGGCTGTATCTACGCTCGGGAGAAGAATATGAAAAAAAAAGTCAATTCTAAGCTAGAAAAAGGACTGAATTACGTTATGATGGTTGAGGTTTGGTTTTTCGGCGATAATTTCCTTAAAAAACATGAAGGCAAAAAGGGCATTTTTGTCGTCTCTCTTTGACGTTAAAAACGGTCAGTTTCGTTCTTGTCCAAACTCAAAAGGCCATATTTGGTAAAAATCGCTACGTTTCTTGCATTTATTGGATATCCAAATTTAAAGGGCATTCCATTTCGTGCTCACAACTAACAGTTAAGGCAATATTCGTGCGATTGAGAAAGTTGCAATGTTTTGAAGCATGGGAGTTTTTTACGGCCGGTTTTGGCCGGCACAGGTGCCAATGGGTTAAATATTAATATTTTTCTTCTGTGAGACAGTCATGTAACTTACCCTGGGACATACTAGCTATACAGAGGCGACCAGACAGAAGTTGATCAGCTACAGTCAGGAAACGCTTTCTGATACTTCCTTCAACATTTGTTGTATATGTTCCATCCTCAGCAACATCAGAGTACAGGTTTAGCAGGTTCTCTCTGGGCACACGGACATTGTTAAAAAAAAACTTGGCATTGTCAACTCCATTCAGACCCATCTTGTGTCCCATGTCATGAATTTCAACTCCTGGCATAACTTGCAGGTTCTTGTCTCGAATGGGAACAAGAATACCATGGATACCTGAAAAAGTAAACAAACTCTTGCTGTATATGACATGATTGTAGGCTGCTTTATTCCCACTACTGGAGCCAAGAAATGGGTGTGTCGGTATGAACCAGGATAGGACAGTTCTATACCTCTTTTGGAGTTAATTATAAATGCTTGTAAATCAACAGTTAAATAATTTTAATTAACAAAGACGGATGTAACAGAAAAAAATTGTTACCTTGGTTGACATCATCAATGTAAAGCTGGGAGAAGACAATAATGTGGTGTGCATGACAGGCACCATTTGTGATCCAGTATTTCTGTGCCAAAGGATTTGGAGTATTGACAATGAATTCTTTTGTTTTCTTGTCATATGTTGCTGTTGTTTCCATTTGCACTGCATTGTTTCCATACCCAAGTTCCGTAAGACCAAAGCAGCCCACATCCTCAAGGGTGTCAATACCCTACAAAGAGGATTAATTGAAACCAGTAACACAAGATTGTATGTAAATGAAACAGGACCTTGCAAATTGATAATAAGAATTTCTTATTGTTGGGAATCTTTATCTTTCATCTTTTCTTTTAATTTGTACAAATAGAAAAAGAAACAAAGGTTTAGAGGGAATTATAATCAGAGATATAATTATGATATAGCAAGAGTCATACTGATATTTAAGCAACATAATTTAAGAAAGACTAATACTTTTGCTAAATTAACTTGTTATTACAACTACTGTCCTTTTCAGTTTTAGTAGCTACATTACAGTGATTTTGTTACAAATCGCTGTGGTGAGTCCTGGGTCCATCTCATTAAAAATCATGAGTCCCAGTCCTGAACCATTAGGTCCCAGTTGAAAAACCAATTGAGTCCTAAATCAAAGATTCTTGACACTTCATGTACAACCAGACATTTAATCTGAAGTATTTTTTTGAATAGCAAAACTCTGTATTACTGCCAGTCTCAGGATTGCTGGGGACAGTTGGAACGCTCTCGGTAGGTTCGTTGTTTGAAGCATTATAAAGTGGCCGCCCTTCGAAACTCGGCTTCTTTTGCCTCGGCAAAGGTTGAAAATCTTTTTATGTTGCATTTTTTCCAGCGTTTACATGCAAGGAAAAGGTAATTAAACTTTATGCCGTATCTTAATCAGCTCCAAAACACTGTCGACCATCTTGGTTCACCAACGTGCTTTCTACATATCCTGGTTTCCATAATTATGATCTTAATGGTCTGCGATCAGTCTGCGACACGATCAGCACCATGATTGGCGCTCGGTCTGCGACATATGGAAACATGTGTCCCAGGCGTCTGCAACGGTCTGCAACACACGGTCAGGGTGATTGGGAAAGTAGAACTAGGTGGGAAATATTTCAACAGAAACAAGTCTCTTTGTTAACTGACGTTCTTGACCAAATAATATGGAATAACAAATTTATCAAAGTTGGTGGTAGATCCTTATATAATTGCTCCATTGTTGACAAAGGTATTGTGAGAGTTAAGGATATTTTAGATACAGAGGGCAAATTACACAAGTGGGATACGTTTAAACATAGTCATACTGCACACGCCAAATATTTTATTGTAATGAGTATTTATGACGCCCTTCCAAAAAGCTGGAAAATGTTAGTGAAGGAAGGAAGAGGAAGAAATTTGGAAATGATGCAGTTTACTTTCCCCTCCTCATCCAAAATTTTGTATTGGGATATAATAAGGTCGAACCAACTGCTAAACTCAGCTATGAAGAGTTGTATCCAATGCTCCAGTTGCCTCGGCATGAGAGCTATACCCTTCCTGGAAAAACGACTTTAGAATCCAAGGCCAGAGAATTTCAATACAAATTATTAAACAGAATTATCTGCACAAACAAGATTTTACATAAAATGGGCAAAACGACAATGCCATTGTGTTCCTTTTGCAGTTTGTCTGACGAGTCCCTAGAGCATTTGTTTGTTTACTGTGAGTTTACTAATAGCTTCTGGCTATCTGTGAAAAATTGGTTAGAAGGATATGGTATGTCTGTAAACGTCTTGAGTGCTGCAGACATAACTTTTGGAATTTATGAAAAGGATCTTCAAATGATTAATCATATTCTTCTTCTTGGTAAACAAATTATTTATCGGTGTCCCAGTTTGTCCTTAAAACCGTCACTGACCTTGTTGATTGAAGAAGTGAAGTATGCATATAAATTAGAGTCACGAATAGCCGAAAGCAATAATTGCCTTGATATTCATTAAAAAAAACCCAGGCAGTCTCTGCTATCAGCACTGTAAATACGTAACAATAGAGGATTGTATTTATTATAATATTGCTCTTCTTTGTATCATTTTAACAAGACCTATACCTGTACTTTTACTCTTATTTTTTGGTCCTACTAGCGGCCATTGCTTTGTACGTAGTCTTTTTTTAGTTTCTATATTGTTGTATATTGTGTAGTAATTGTGATAGTTTAATAAAAAATATCATTAAAATAAATAAATAAATAAAAAAGAGAAATTTTTAATGTTGAAGTATTTGGGAGGAAATGCTTCTGTGTAGTCGTTCAGAAATTACCGGTACTTTGGGACCTACATGTACTTCATAGGCAGATGATATTGCTCTCTTTACTTGAGGTAGGTTTTATTACAGACTTAAAATCACACAAACAGGATATTCTACAAAAACATCTTTCTATCGATCAATCAATCTTTGCATCCTGCAGGATGTGTGCCATGAATTATTTTGCGTCTTTGGGGTAATTTTTTGTATGCGTCAGGGACGCAGGATAACAAAATCAATTATATTAGATACAAGTTTCCACCTTTGTCTCTAACTGTAAAGCACACAGTTCACATAAAGTTTGTGTGCATCAGAATTTGGGGATACTGATAACACCTAAATAATCTGAGGAATGACTGCATGGGTATAGCCACAGGGTTTGAAATTAGCGCTTGTGAGTGTCTGGTGAGTGGGATTTAAATTTTCAGGAAAAAAAACTGTAAGTGATTGTTTTTGACAAAATATAATTCAAATGTAAACATACCAATACTTTTCACATTCTGAAAGCTTTAGAAACCTGGCACATACTGTACACACAAATTTCCACTTTGTAAATATGTAAAATGGCTTCTGTTCAAGTAGTAATTACATGAAGTACCTAACTGTACTCATGATATTGTGGTCATTAACAATCCACACCACTGAGAACAAGATCTGAGGGTGATAATGATGGCGACCACAGCTCACAAGTCATGAAGAAGTTTAAAACTTGCACAGTAAGAACTCTGTAAGTTACATTCAATTAAACTTGTACTTTAAAAATGAAAGTAAGAGTCTGTTATTTTTTCTTTGAAGTTACTTACTATATTTTTTGGCGGAACCCAATCTTCAATTTCACGTGCTCACTAGAGGTTCTAACAAATTTGATTGCCTAATTATGGAGATGCTTTTTGTAAGAAAACTCAAACCATCCCTAAACGTGCAAACAGACTCGATTTGCACAAAGGTATTCACTTGAAGAACTTGTGACCCTTTGTTATTATGTTAATTTGTAGAGACTATAGAAATCAAATCTTATTCATTTTGCCTTGAGAATGGTGTCATGATGACGCCGAAACATCGGCTATTAACGTTAATATTCGATTGCTTCTGTTTCAAGAAATCATTTTTGATCAAGACATACGATATTCGTTTATCATATACAATACAAATTATTTGACTTTAGAAATTAAATCATTGTTGATATAAAAGTTCGTTCAGAAGTTGAGTTTTCAAAGCTCTTTTAAAGATAGCGGGATTCTTGCATATAAAAGCAATGCAATTGTCAACACCTCTATTGAGCCCAAGGAGAATAAAAGCTCTGCTAGCTACACATACAGTGTAGCAAACTAGTTGTTTTGTTTTATTTGTTTTAACTTTTTCTTTTCTGGGGCATTTGGTGAGTTAAAACTTATCCAGGAAAGTGCTCCCAAAATCTACATGTAGTTTCCAACCCTGTAACCACACAAATGTATGCATTATATTTCAACACATTGTAACACTGTCTAAATGTGGTCATGGAGCACTCAATATTCCTTCAAAAACTCATTAATAACTCATGAAGGAAATACACAAGAAATTAATTTTTAATGAATGCCTTTATATCTGATAAAGACATGGCTAAATTCACGTCCAATTTTCTACGCCAAAATAACCCAAAATCTAAATATTAGTGTAAGAACGGATAGAAGTACAGTAAAGCTTTGGAAGCCGTTCAATAAATTCACAATTTGTGTTTCATCAAGTCCTAAAACACTCGGCTGCGCCTTGTGTTTTAAACTTGGTAAAACACTCCTGCTCATTTATTAAACATTACATAAACACACTGATATTCTGTGATATACAAAATTTCATGATGCTGGGGATAAAATGGCAGCTTTTGCAATAAATTCAGTAAATTGTGCTTTTTATCAAACAAATTATTTTTGCGCTAGTAGAATACACCCTGATCCCCTAATCGACTAGGTATCAGGCATTATTATTCAGCCCATTGTGGCAATGTCCAAATATGGTAATGGTGCTCTCAATATTTCTTGCGTGCACTCATATCCTGCAATGTACCTACTGCAAGAAAATTTGTTTATTTTCTGTCAATCATAATTCAGTGTTTATGATAAGAAGTTTTTTACATGCATTTTTTTGCATTAGAAGTCACCGAATTTAGTAGCTTTTTGGGCCTTCTAGAAGAGTCTAGAACCTTCTAGCAGAGATGCATAAGCAAAAGATTTTGCACCATATTTGTAAGTATGATGTTATTTTTACATGACAGTAACCACATGTCACTTTAGCAGAGATGACCTTTGATATTTATTTGAGAAACTTTATTCCAGTTTTAGCACAAAGACACTAAGAAACTTTCTATGACTGTTTGCTTGTTTAAAAAGTAGCTTTGTTTAACTTCCACTTCGTGATTACAGAATTTCTGTTCACGGCTAGCAGTACAAAGCACTGTTCATTTCTATTTCCCCTACATCAAGGTGATGATATATCAAAGTTTCCTTTCCATAAGCACTTAACCCTTTGCTGACGGGTTTACCAAATATCATTCCAAATGGAACAATTAAGGCTTTGAAAATCTACAACTTCTCAAAATAACCTTTTTTTTTTTTTTTTTTTTGGCCAAATGATCAGTTGTTTAGACTTAATCACTCCGTAAACTGACCAAAACTCCCAATTTTCCTGGAATATGAGCATTTATTCTGTTGCAAAAGTAAAAAACGCCCTTGGAGAGCACAAAAATTATGCTACTTTGTCTTGAAGTTTTTAATACAAATATTCCTCTTGAAGCGAAAAGTCTACATTTGCAGCAAACTTCGACTCTACTTCTTGCAATTCGTTCCACTTTTTCCTTCTCACTTCTTTAGCGCGACACGGTTAACGCTATTTGATTTCAGTTGCTCTCACTGTCTGTAATTTTCACGTTTGTGACCCAAAGGAATTCTGGGATATTCTTGCCTAACACCAGCATGGAAGACTGCCAGTTTCCATTTCACATATCTTTTATAAGTGTTGAGCCACTCGGTCCTGCTGACAAAATATTGCACCGATTGCATTATTTACAAGTCAAAACTCGCCAAAATTGCCATGCCAGGTCCCGGAATCCACTCACAAAATGGCTAAAGACACAACTTCACTCCATGAATTATCATCACTTGCTCGAATAATAATTATTTGAGTGGCCCACTATGTGTGAAATTGCTTCTCACCTCTGTTTTCTTTCAAAGGATTGCCTCTACCAATCAACCCAGCTTTATGATGCCAGGCAAGGGGCTTCTGAGGTGGAAAATGGCTCGAAAAACACACTTATAAATCAAATACCTACCAATTGTTAGCTGCAGTTGATCGCTTAAAATAAGCGACAGCTGGCGTGACATGCGTGACAGGAAAGATAAGAGCCTTCGGTGTTCTGGACCAGCACAATCTCTGTGGTAACCCCTTATATAGGATAACTACTGATTTGACCTCCTACCCTCAGGAAATTGCAAAAAAGACGTACACATCCGTCAACAAAGGGTTAATTCAGTTGTTAGGAGTTTTTCTTCCTGTAAGGAGTCACCTAAACAGAGTTTAGAGTTTCTCTACAGCTAGGAGATTAGGAGTTCTTTATCCCTTGGATGCAAATTAGTCACGCTTGTTATGTTCTCCTCTTTTGTTTGTCCTTTTTGTTCAATCTGTAGCCTTTTTTTTTGTTTCTCATATCCCGAAATATTGTGTATTCCCTTAGTTTTCACTGTAGGTGCTGTATGAAGTGTGCACAGCTTATCCTGAATAAACGAGTTTGAATCTTAATTAATTTAATTGCTGCCTTGACTCCTACATCACAGTGGCTCACCTGGTGAACTCTGGTGTACAACACTATGTGTCTGTGGCATCAGGAACGTGACACAACATCTTTTACAAAGCAAAAGTGCAAGTAACTGACGTTTTCAGTTAGTTGTTCTAAGAAAGGCAAGCCAACTCATTTTTCAGTTACAAGTTTCTTCAAGTTTTAAGCTACAAGTTTCTTATAAAAGAGCAAGTATAATCCATGCAATTTTAAAAGATAATTACCAAATAAAATAACAATAAAATGAACGTCATGCTTCAAGCTACAACCATTTGCAAAAATACTTGAGACACTACACTAACCTCCGACTGAAAACAGATCACTCAACCCCCTCCCCTTATCAATGTTGTAGGGCCAAATTGTGTCTCCGTGGAAATGCGAGGCCATGCCAAAAATGTAGTCCAGCAACATTGTTTAGGGGAGGGGGAGGAGGGGAGTCTGTCTTGGTGTTTAGTAACTGTCAGGAGACAGTTTTAGGAAAACAGGGTGTCTTTTAGTGAAGTGTCTCAACATTTTTGCAACTGGTTGTAGCAGCATCAAAGGAACTTAGCATGGTGCAGTGAACTGCTTACTATATGCTACAGTGCCTTTATGCATAATTTGTATCTGAGCTGCATTCTGGGTCTACAAAACTCAAGGGGAAACAGACACTTGATCACTACCCTGACTGTAGGCAGTTCCAGGATTAAACATCTCTTCCAGTTTTACAGGTTGAATTGACATGGACGGACAACAACTGCCAAAGGCACTTTCATGAGCTATAATCTGTTGCAAAATTGTTAAGACATTTCAAATAATAAAGAGCTTTTCATTGTTAAAATTGCTGCTGGTAAGAAAACTGTGAGATATGATACAGACCTCCTCCTTCTCCCTTCCTCAAAGTTGTTCATACAAGCATGGTGTTGCACTGTTAGCAACTTTGATAAGAGGGAGAGGAGAGATGGAAAGTGCAAGATCTTGGAGACATCATTTAAGGTGGCTTAGTACAGTTTTTTCTGCTACTGCAATTATGTGTGGCCTGCGTGCACTTGAAGTCGCTTAAGCATCACACATAAGCTAGAGTCATGGAAGCTGACCATGGAAAACCCCGTGAGCAAAAAAAAAAACATTATGGTGGGCATACTAAAAAAATTTCCACTATTCTGTGTATGATCAGGAAGTATGTTTAAAGTAGTTTCTTCATGTTTTGGTTCGAGAATGGAAAAAAATCAGGTGTAGTTGGTGCAGTAAACAAAGCCATAATATAACCAGAGGAAAGGCAGCATACTGTTTTTCGCTGTAGGCTGCGAGAGTGTGCATGCACTCAGAGCAGCAGGGTTTCCCATGACAAACGCATTTGTACTGCTTTTCACAATGGAGGTTGCATTAAACCATTTTCCCAATTTTCCTCAAAAACTAGCCATACAACCAATGTTCAAATTTTGGCAACTGGCAAAATACACCAAAACACAACATAGAATTTTTTCAAAAAAAACTCTGTCAACCAGAATTTTCAAATAATCAAATTTTGAAAATTTTCTTCTTTTGCAAAAATTGTGCCTTACATATTTTTGGGTTCTTTTCTACAATTTTTTTTTTCTATCCACTTGCCAAATCCTGAAATTTTCAGCTGGGTTCACACGGCTAGATTTTGAGGAAAACACCCCTGAATGGTCTATTTTGTACCCCCTTCAGCTGCTTTAAACATGCTTCTTGAACATCCCTAGAATACACTAAACAATTTACCACAGACGCCATGCTTTATTTCTGCTGGTTGGTTCGTGTGACTCTAGCTTGTGTGTGATGTTTACATGACTTGAAGTGCAGGACGCCGCCAATAGCAGGAAAAACTGCAGCAAGCCACCTTAAGCTCAAATATTATAAGCTACAGTGTCTCAAGTCAAATGAAGAATGATCCTCGCAGTTGTGAACACAATTTATGCAATTGCAAAAAGAAGCCTGAAAAAAATTCAGGACTTCAATGGGGTTTGAACCCATGACCTTGCGATTACCGGTGCGATGCTCTAACCAACTGAGCTATGAAGCCACTGACGTTGGGAGCAGGTCAATTGTGGGTTCATATGTTCCCATGAAAGAAATGAGCATGAATGATATATGAATTGAATCATGTATGAACTGCGGAAATGAAATCAAATGAAGAATGATCCTCGCAGTTGTGAACGCAATTTATGCAATTGCGAAAAGAAGCCTGAAAAAAATTCAGGACTTCAACGGGGTTTGAACCCGTGACCTTGCTTTACCGGTGCGATGCTCTAACCAACTGAGCTATGACAACATAGCTCAATTGGTTAGAGCATCACACCAGCAATCGCGAGGTCACGGGTTCAAACCCCGTTGAAGTCCTGAATTTTTTCAGGCTTCTTTTCGCAATTGCATAAATTGCGTTCACAACTGCGAGGATCATTCTTCATTTGATTTCATTTCCACAGTTCATATATGATTCAATTCATATATCATTCACAGTGTCTCAAGTATCTTTGAAACTGATTGTAGCATCCAATATTTCCTGGGTTATGGAGCGTTATGGTATATTATAATGCAGGATGCCATGAACATTTTGTGGTACAATGACAGAACTACCTTCATTTATCCTGGTCAATGTTGAGGAAGTCACGAGGGGAGAGAGAAAATGTGCTCAAATGTCTTAGACAGGGCTTTACTTGTCTTTTGGAGCTGGAACAGGCTTCATTAACACAGAAAATTTGGTTTATCAACAGAGTTGATAATGTAAATTGACCACCGCATAGGGATTCAATTAGCTGATGTTTCGAGCATTAGCCCTTTGTCAGAGCGAATCGAGGAATTGTGGGTTGCATATGGTTTATATACAGAATATGGAGCTATGCTATTAGTGGTAACATGGTAACATGAAAAACAGGAATAAATTAATTAAATGAAAAGCGCTATTTGAAAGATAAATTTTTGCTCGAGATTTCTTACAGCTTGGCGTGGTACCTTCATGTAGGAAAACACTGGAGATTGACATGTGATGTTTGTTTATCAACTCCGTTGACAAACCAAATTTTCCATATGATCGCAGACAATCGCAGACAATCGCAGACAATTACTGATCGCAGATCGCAGACGATTGAAAAGAGAGCTGTTTCCACATAATTGCAGACAATCGCAAACTATCACAAAGCCGACTGTAGCCATATAATTCGGTCAGCGGAAATGTCAAATGTACACGCGTTGTCGGAATTACAAATACTATGGGATAGGTTTCGATCACAGATCACAGAACTTTGGTTTCCATATGATCACAGCTTCCCCAACTTGCTGTTGTAAGTCATTGTCATGAGATACCAGTCAGGGAGCCTTCTGGTGCTCCACTTCCTGTCTGGAAGAAGCCCAGAAAGCAAAAGTAAAAGCATTGCTGACTGAATTCGCTGATGTCTTTAATCACTCCGCTGAAGACCTGGGGAGGACAAGCATTGTGAAGCATGAAATCCATACGAATGAGAGCAAACCTATCCGTCAACACCCCAGACATCTACCCAGTAGTCAGCGGGCGGTGGCTGTGGCAGAAATAGAAAACATGCTAAAGCGTGGAGTCATTGAGCCCTCCTCCAGCCCATGGGCATCCCTGATTGTCTTGGTCCTTAAAAAGGACGGAACCACCCATTTCTGCATGGATTATCGTAAGCTAAATTCTGCCATGGTGAAGGATTCTTACCCTCTCCCACACATACATGATTCCATCAACGCCCTGTCTGGTTCCTCCTGGTTTAGCACACTTGATCTTGCAAGTGGCTACTGGCAGGTCGAAGTGGACATTAAAGACAGACCCAAGACAGCATTCACCACAGGGAGTGGGCTTTACCAGTTCACCGCCATGCCTTTCGGGCTCTGCAATGCCCCTGCTACGTTTGAGTGGCTGATGGAAAGAGTTCTGAGTGGTTTGCCGTGGGAGGTGTGTTTTCTGTACCTTGATGAAAGAAAGAAAGACGAGGAGACCGGTAGAAGTTCGTGGCTGCTACCTTTAACTGATGTGGAGATCAGGGAGGCTCAGCTGAGTGATCCATGCCTCAGCGCAGTCATCAAACGTAAGGAACAAAGTGTGGAATGCCCACCTTGGGAGGCCATCAGCATGGAGAGCCAACAGTTCAAAAGCTACTGGGCTCAGTAGTCCATGTTAACTGTCAGGGATGGTGTATTGTTCAGGAAATGGGAGTGCAAACGAGGAGACGAAATCATTTGGAAGCTGGTTCTCCCTGGCAGTTTACAGGCTGAAGTCCTCAGGCAACTCCATGACAGCCC
>JAEMWC010000124.1:210000-215000 GCA_016490735.1 Pachyseris speciosa | reverse complement strand
AATATTGATATTATTCACTCGTGAGCGTTGTCTTCTTGCGTGTACTTTAATTTAGTGTTTTTGGGAGCCAGAGTGTCACAAATCTAACACCTAGCAGGCTGAAAAATCGCCCAGCGAGGCAGTTATCGAAATCAGCTCGAAAACGGCTAGCTTGCCAAAACAGTCAATTGCCTCGACAAGATCGGCGAACGTGCCATTTAAGAAACAAAAAACAAAACCACTTGAACATAATCACTATAAACTCAATCAGAGGGCGTATAAAGCCTCTTCTTTTATCGAGCTAGTGTGCTCAAAATTACAAATTGGACAGTCACGGCGAGCGTGCCAAAACAACAGTCAATTGTTTACAAAATCGGCCAGCGTGCTATAACTAAGGAAAAAAAACACTTGAATATATTAAAATATATTCACTATAAACATAATCAGAGGGAATATAAAGCCTCTTTCCGATCGAGTCACGAGTCACACGACGTGTCGCTGTTAGTAGCATTCACAAAAAACAGTCTAAGCTCTGTTTGCCAGAAAGCCACTATCTGCCAAGCTTGAGGGTACTTAGCAAATCAATTTGGACAGTCTTCTTATTCCAAAATTTCAGGGGGCTTGCAGCTGTAGCTTCGTTTGAAAATTATCCGATCAGAAGTGCTCAGGTCCAAAGTCCACTTGCTGAAGTGTGTGCACCGAAGTAACAGCTCACGAGAATTTATTATGCTTCTTCTATTCTGTATGTTGTTAGTCGTAAATCATTGTAAGGGCCATAGTGGTGTAACTAATTTCGATTTTTCACGTGGGTATCAAAATGTTACCGTTTTCAGATTCCGCGGGAGATATTTGTCAAGACGTATACCTTATCCTTCTAATGGTAGTTTCAATCCCTTTGCAATTTCTAATAAAGAAGCACACGTATTAGATGGAAACATAAATAACTTAGAAGCTGCAAAACTGTTAGAGGAAAATAGCTATTCGTTTGGCAGAGATCACTTCAGTAATTACTGTTTAAACAATGCTGGAAAATTTTCCTGTGCAGTTGATTGTTTCCTGGATCTGTGTTACGGTGTTTTTTGTAATCATCTTCATAGTACTATACGAAATGAGTTTTTTGACATTATCTATGAGTCATGTAATCAAAGAGAAAACCTTGGCGCTATTGACATTGTGCGAGAACCTGTGTGGTTATGGCTCAGAGACCATTGTACTTCATTTTCTGGTTTCATCTCTCTCAAGTAATGCAAGGGACTCATATTTCACCTCTAATCTACCCTACAAGTTTAATTCTTATAGACATTTTAAAAAAACAAAGAAAAACATGTGAGTTTTGCACTGCTTTTTTAAACGATTCAGTTTAAAAAAATCGACTGTACTCTGGTTACTTCTTAATTTTCTCTGCGCACACAACTGTGCCAGTGTTTACTCGTTGGCACTCTACCGGCAGGTATTCCTAGTATAATTATTAAAGGAGCCAAGGGGTTTGTAAAGATTATTATAATATTACAACGATGAAAAATACGTGATGATTTCACGACTAGACGGCCAAAATTATTGTGCGATCGCTAACTGATCATCACTGAGTTCCATATACTCGTAGAATTTAAGTCGTTTGGCGTGTAATAATTGCGATTTAGGTTAAGAGAAGCTGAGCGAGTTCATAGAAGAAGCCAACATGGATTTAACTAAATAAATCGCTCGCGTACACTACACTTTAATCGTCACATCTAGAAAACGTTACTCCCCACCTCGTTTTTCGTCTCTTCTCTTGCCCTTGCTAAAATAATATCAATATAGCAAAAGTAAATAAACACGTGAGATGATATTAAAAAAAAGAAATTATAACTGAATGATAAAATAATGCGTCCCTTCCGCTTTCGTCCATAGCGACAGCCGTGAAGGAGAATACATGTCGGGAAATCACTTTCCATGGCGTGAAATCACTTTCAGTAGGGCCTAAGCTCCAATATGTCACGCAATATGTCACAGTATGTCAGCATTTCTCTAATGTTTATTGTAATATACTTTTTGTTTATTACTTTTTTCCCATCCGTGATCCGATCCGTGATCCGATCCGATCCGATCCGATACGTGATCCGATCCGATCCGATCCAGCTTTTGTCGACGCCGCCTCGTTTTATCAATGACCTCAGCGACTATCATATGTTCTTCTTGTTTTTGAATACCTTTTTCTGTAGGATGAGTAGATCAAGTTTAAGACCCTCTATATCAGCATTCATTATAGAATATGATCGCTCTGGAATTAAACTTTCCTGTCCTTCTCTGTCGGCCGATGTTTGTCGAATACCACTTGTGTAAGGCTATGTCTACACTATACCGGATAGCTCTTGTGCCGGCACGAAAACCATACCGGATAGGGCTTTTGTTCACATTCAAAACGATGATTTCGACACGATTTTTGCGTCGGAGCGATGCTGGGCCGCTGCGGTCTTGAAAGTGAATCGTCACATATCGGATAGGTTTTCGTGACAATTTCTGGAGTAGTGTGAACAGAGAATCGAACCGAAACGGAAATCAACAACGAGGAGCAAAAATTGGATTCTAGTGGAAAGATAGCGGCGGTTTTGGGCCACTGCCGTTCACACCACGCCGTAGTATTTTTCACAACGGCATAAAATGCTATCCGGCATAGTGTAGACATAGCCTAAGAGTCTTCAGACAATGTGGAAGGTGACATTGTTTGTCCCTGAGTTTGCACGGCAATTGAAGGGCTTGGGGCATAAACTGCCTATGTGGAATTTTCGGCCGTTTTTTTTAGTTCGCTTGGATTTGTCCAAATTTTTGCATGTGAACTGCATTTTGATTCAAAAACTTTGTCCCGTATTTTTTTCCACCGATTTCTTTTTCGTTTCCGAGAAATAACGTATGCAAAAAAAAAAAACCTAAGACTCTACATAGGCAGTTTATGCCCCCAGCCCTTCATATGGTGGAGTATGATAATTAACATGCATGAAAACAATGCCCAAGGGTATTCTTTGAGTGAAAGACTAAGCGCCAAATGCTTGTAACCGATTTAAGAGAACACAGAACGTTTCTGTTCAGTTAGACGTAATGCGCAATGTGTCGTTTTTGCTTAATCATAACACTCGACAAGCTCGCTTGGCACGAAAACTGTGCACAATATTCGTGGTTGACGTTAAAAAAAACAGCACACAGTAGCCTTGGTTAACCTCAAGTCAGCGCGCAAAGATTTTGTCCGACCTGAAAACAGCACTCACTCCGAAGAGATTCAGGTCTGCGAGAGTAATAGAGTTGGCCCTCTCCCTCCATAGTCGTTGTTGTTCTGTGACATTGATCACGTGGGCTATAGTTTCCAAATAAGGCAATGACATGTGAGTGAAAAAGTTGTACGGTAAATCGAAGGGCTGGGGGCATAAACTGCCTATGTAGAGTTTTAGGTGTTTTTTTTTGCATACGTTATTTCTCGAAAACGAACAAGAAATCGGTGAAAAAAATACGGGACAATGTTTTTGAATCAAAATGCAGTTCACATGCAAAAAATTTGGACAAATCTAAGCGAACTAAAAAAACGGCCGAAAATTCCACATAGGCAGTTTATGCCCCCAGCCCTTCATGAAGTTAAGCTCATTTGTATGCGTACCGTATTAATATTCATACGTGAATTATGTGAACATTTGTGAAGAGTAAAACTAAAACTGGACGTGAAATGATTGACGGGTAGAAAGGATTGTTTGATAGTGTGACGTAGACCATAAATTTGGCCGTTAAAACATCGATTAAGCTCATCGGATACGAAACTTACGTGAGTGCTGGAGCTGTGGATCGCTACTTATTAACTGCATTATCGGTTTGCCTTCCCGCCTGGTGATCGAAAGACGTCATTAAAAGTCTGGAGATCCGCACGCTTCTGAAAGAATCCAGTTAGCGTTTTCTCTGTGCTTACCAAATCACGATGAGATATAAGCTTAAGTTGACTGTCGGGTTTTGGAGTACGGAGTAGAAGTCAGGCGGAAAAAGTCTGAAAACAACTCTCGTCTCAAAAGCGGCGCGTCGTTGCTAGTCTTGGTCCATTTCTCAAAGGTTGCCGTGCTGAAAGCTGGGAAAGCGAGAGTGGTTTTTGGACTTCAGGCGAAAAGTGTATGTTTAAAGAGTCTTGTTGTTCGCACTTGGAGCAGACAGTGATCCCAGAATTCATTGCGGTCAAAGAGGGCGCTGTCTGAAGTCAAAAACTCTCGCGGGGGGCGGTGGGTTGGGGCAGATTATTAATTGTTTTCAGTAAAAACTCTACCTTATAAAATGACTTTGAAAACTGTCTAGCTGCTGCACCGAGGTTTCCATTGTTCATTAATTTTGAAGAGCGCATTTTTTGAAACCACTCATGACATGAAATCCCAGCTTGCTTTTACTGTTAGCCGTGAAATAGTTGGTCGAAACCAATCCTAAGACTTCTGAAACGCTACCGAGAATTCATTCGGCACAAAGTGAAGTCTGCCCGTTTTCGATGAGTATCTTGAACACAATCCATGGAAAAGTTGCATTGGCGCGCACGGCAAACATTCAAAGCAATATTAAGCGGTACTCGTCGCGATTCGTCTGTGTGAATCAGATGTACGTAAACAACGGATGATAACGTGAACGATCGCCGCAGTTATGAACACAACTTAAGCAGTAGTGAAACCAAAAAAAAAAAAACAAAAACAAAACAAAACGAAAAAAAAACCGCTTGTACGGGATTCGAACCCACAACCTCTGCGAAACCGGTGAATTGCTCTAACATCCGCGCTTGTTGGTTCGTAACATATCCGTGACTGATGAACAAGTGAGAATGAATATTCGGTAAACACGCTGCCGAATTTTAACACATAAATCACTTTTGCGTTGATCGCCTCGGTTTTTTGTTTCTATGGAGGCTAATAAACTACAGCAAAAAGTTTTATCACGCGATATAAACATTTGTGCGCGACTACAGTCATTGTGATGAGACAATCCATCACGCGTGATAAAGGGATTGAATTTCATACAAATTTTTTTACGTT
>JAEMWC010000124.1:22500-202500 GCA_016490735.1 Pachyseris speciosa | reverse complement strand
TGTGAGTCCACTGGTTTCGCTTAGCAAATCCTCCCCCAGCTGTTCTACGTGACCTTTTCCTTCCCGTGCTTGCTGTTGTTTGGGTTGCTCCGGAAGAAAGTGGACTGAAGCGCATTGCTGCCGCTATTTGGTGGTCTCGACTGTTGGCACGTACAGCTGCATTGCCAAACAATCGACGATGCTCTGAAAATATACCACTTGTTGGGCTTGGTGAAGCAGCAGTACTGTAGTAACCGTATGCTGTAGTAGATGAACATGGAGTCGAACTGGTCGAAGACACTCCGCTGCGTATCGCCCGCGGCCATTGTCTCGCAATAGGTCAGCTACTTTGTTTAAGCTGTCAGTGGCCTTTCTTAAGGTTGCAAAGACGCCCCGATCGTCTTTATTTCTAGACTGACTAGATCCCGCAATGTTCATTCCGCCATGTTTTCCGAACAACGACCAACAACAGTATGGATTGGCGGGAATTGGGCGCGCAGTGCATGCTATCAAGACGAACATCATAATTTCAAGACGAACATCCTAATCTAAAGACGAACATCATATAAACATCAAGACGAACATCATAATGTCATGACGAACATCATAATCTCAAGACGAACATTATAATGTCAAGATGAACATCATAATGTCATCATAATGTCAAGACGAACATCATAATGTCATGACGAACATCATAATCTCAAGACGAACATCATAATGTCATGACGAACATCGCAATGTCAAGACGAACATCATAATGTCAAGACGAACATCATGACGAACATCACAATGTCAAGACGAACATCATGATGTCGAGGTTAAGTTCACAATGAACATTTTAATGTCAATACAAAACACATAAGTGACAAACATAATTTTGACACCGATAACGCGCCATAGTTTATGCCCCCAGCCCTTCATATGGTGGAGTATGCTAATTAACAATGCCCAAGGGTATTCTTTGAGTGAAAGACTAAGCGCCAAATGCTCGTAACCGATTTAAGAGAACACAGAACGTTTCTGTTCAGTTAGACGTAATGCGCAATGTGTCGTTTTTGCTTAATCATAACACTCGACAAGCTCGCTTAGCACGAAAACAGTGCATAATATTCGTGGTTGACTTTAAAAAAAAAACAGCACACAATAGCCTTGGTTAACCTCAGGTCAGCGCGCAAAGATTTTGTCCGACCTTAAAACAGCACTCACTCCGAAGAGATTCAGGGTTATTGTTGGGTTTAGGTTGGACTGAACATTAGGGTTAGAGCGTCGGCTAGGGCTAGGGATAGGGTTAGGGACATGGTTAGGGTTAGTGTTAATGTTAACGTCAACGCTAGCGTTAAAGCGCGGTTGGTTGAGTCCGAATCAGCTTAACTGAAGGGTTCGTCCAAGTCGAAAACAGCGCCTAGTTGCCTTGGTTGACTCTAAGTTCTTTCGGAAAGGCTTTGGCCGATATAACACAGCGCTAAAGTCGGTTGTCTGTCCTAAATACAGCGTACATCTTAAATCCAGCGTACAAAAACCTCGGTTGATTCTAAATCAGTGCGCAAAAAGCTTGCCGATGGCTGAAAAATCACAAAATATTAAAGACGGCTGTTTTGACTTGAAGAAACTTTTTGGCAAGACAACTCCTATTGGTGACCTACACCAAAACTTTGAGTTAATCAGATGTTCTAGGGCAAAAATTAAGAGTCCTAAGAGAACGCTGTTTTCCGTCGTTTTTCGTTTACTCAGAACGTAACGTTGTGTTGCGTAGTAAATTAAAACTTGCGCGTGGTTTCGGCAGTTAAAACGTTTTTTATGGATTCATTTTCATCGTCAAGTGGAAAACAATGGAATGAAAATCTTATAAAAGTTAACGTAAATGACGACAGTGAAAGAATTTGACAGAAATACTTAACTCTTTTCTGAAATTAACTTGGCTCCAAAACGTAAAAAAATTTGTATGAAATTCAATCCCTTTATCACGCGTGATGGATTGTCTCATCACAATGACTGTAGTCGCGCACAAATGTTTATATCGCGTGATAAAACTTTTTGCTGCAGTTTATTAGCCTCCATAGAAACAAAAAACCGAGGCGATCAACGCAAAAGTGATTTATGTGTTAAAATTCGGCAGCGTGTTTACCGAATATTCATTCTCACTTGTTCATCAGTCACGGATATGTTACGAACCAACAAGCGCGGATGTTAGAGCAATTCACCGGTTTCGCAGAGGTTGTGGGTTCGAATCCCGTACAAGCGGTTTTTATTTTTCGTTTTGTTTTGTTTTGTTTTTTTTTTTTTGGTTTCACTACTGCTTAAGTTGTGTTCATAACTGCGGCGATCGTTCACGTTATCATCCGTTGTTTACGTACATCTGATTCACACAGACGAATCGCGACGAGTACCGCTTAATATTGCTTTGAATGTTTGCCGTGCGCGCCAATGCAACTTTTCCATGGATTGTGTTCAAGATACTCATCGAAAACGGGCAGACTTCACTTTGTGCCGAATGAATTCTCGGTAGCGTTTCAGAAGTCTTAGGATTGGTTTCGACCAACTATTTCACGGCTAACAGTAAAAGCAAGCTGGGATTTCATGTCATGAGTGGTTTCAAAAAATGCGCTCTTCAAAATTAATGAACAATGGAAACCTCGGTGCAGCAGCTAGACAGTTTTCAAAGTCATTTTATAAGGTAGAGTTTTTACTGAAAACAATTAATAATCTGCCCCAACCCACCGCCCCCCGCGAGAGTTTTTGACTTCAGACAGCGCCCTCTTTGACCGCAATGAATTCTGGGATCATTGTCTGCTCCAAGTGCGAACAACAAGACTCTTTAAACATACACTTTTCGCCTGAAGTCCAAAAACCACTCTCGCTTTCCCAGCTTTCAGCACGGCAACCTTTGAGAAATGGACCAAGACTAGCAACGACGCGCCGCTTTTGAGACGAGAGTTGTTTTCAGACTTTTTCCGCCTGACTTCTACTCCGTACTCCAAAACCCGACAGTCAACTTAAGCTTATATCTCATCGTGATTTGGTAAGCACAGAGAAAACGCTAACTGGATTCTTTCAGAAGCGTGCGGATCTCCAGACTTTTAATGACGTCTTTCGATCACCAGGCGGGAAGGCAAACCGATAATGCAGTTAATAAGTAGCGATCCACAGCTCCAGCACTGACGTAAGTTTCGTATCCGATGAGCTTAATCGATGTTTTAACGGCCAAATTTATGGTCTACGTCACACTATCAAACAATCCTTTCTACCCGTCAATCATTTCACGTCCAGTTTTAGTTTTACTCTTCACAAATGTTCACATAATTCACGTATGAATATTAATACGGTACGCATACAAATGAGCTTAACTTCATGAAGGGCCGGGGGCATAAACTGCCTATGTGGAATTTTCGGCCGTTTTTTTAGTTCGCTTGGATTTGTCCAAATTTTTTGCATGTGAACTGCATTTTGATTCAAAAACATTGTCCCGTATTTTTTTCACCGATTTCTTGTTCGTTTTCGAGAAATAACGTATGCAAAAAAAAATAAATAAATAAACACCTAAAACTCTACATAGGCAGTTTATGCCCCTAGCCCTTCAATTGTAGGTGTATTCGAGCATGTTAGTTGTCATTCCGGGCATGTTCTGAACTAATTGAACTAACCTATCCTTTAAAGTAGGACCATCTCGTCCCTGGAAACATAGAGTTTGTTGCTTGTTACTGTACCAATTGATGATAAGATTTTTGTCGGTGCCTTTAAACTGTTTCATGCTCCCGCCAGGCGACGACCACTTTCTCTGTTGCTGCAAGTCGCACTTCACGAAATTCTTCAACAAATCCAAACTACTCTTCCAGGTCAACCGATCTCCTTTTAATTGAAGATGTTGTAAATCAGAACTCTGAAGGTTAGGTAAAAGCGATTCCATTTCAGCGACCACAAATTGATTATCGTCGGAGCTTGAAAGTGTGCAACCGTCCGCCATGATGTCTACCTATTGTCTCATAAGCGACTTCCATTGTTTGATTGAGTGGTCGCTTACAGGAGGTTCGACTGTATTTTATCAATAAATAATAAAACATGTTTACAGTTGCTGTATTTCAGTTTCGAATTAACGGCTGCTCATTCCAGTTACTGCTATCATTTGTGAGACTTGTATTATCAGGAACTGTTAGACCTTTATAGACCTAGCCTTATCCTTAGATTAGGAAATATGCAGCTTCTGAAGACACAACTGATCTTTAATTTAAAATCTTATGGACTCAGGGCTTTTCCTATATATGTGCCCCTCGGCTCTGGAATGCCCTTTCGCTAGAGTTGAGGTGGTGCAATTCCTTAGGTAGTTTTCAGAAAGCCCTGAAGACCTTCCTTTTTAGAAAGGCTTATTATTGAAACAATTTAAGACAAATTATGACATAATATTTTTAGATTTTTAATTGTTAGTGTTGATTTTTTACTCTGCAATTCCGTAGATTTTAAATTGTATTTTTCGTAGTTAGTTTTGAGTTTTTACAATTACTGTGAAGCGCTTGTGGACTTTTTGGAATAAGCGCTATATAAATATTATTATGCTGCAGTTACAACTTTTGTATGCTATATACAGTTAAAATAGTAAAATAGTATGACGGGGCGCTTGAGCGTAGCCCGTTAACAACAGTGAAAACTTAGTACAAAGTTGTAAACTTAAAATTTAAAATATATATAAAAATTAACACTATAAATATTGCTCCGAAAGAAAAAAGTAATGGATAAACACTTTAGGACATATAGAATCTAAAATGGTAATCATAAAATCTTTAAAATTCTCTTTAATATATCACTTATTCGGCAGTAAAAAAAATTCATTGACGGTTACGTCATAACTTCTTCATAACGTTTTTCATGTTGCAACTTTAAACGTCTGAGAGATGTTCAGTGTTCCTGAGATTACAGCCTTCTGCATGTTATAAAGAACTCCCTTACTCTTACTTCCGACCAACTCCTTCAGCTCGACTTCTAAGTCTCGGCACCATCCCCTTAATACGTCCATTATGATATTATATTAATTGTTTCACTTCATATCCTTGGTACTTCTGCTTTAACTCCCAGCGGAGTGGTCCGTATTTCGTGGTTTTCTCCTCCTTCTTTTTCTCCCGATTTGTGACCCATGGGCAGCTCATCTCAAGCGTGATGACTCGCTTTGAAACGTGGTTGATAATGCGCGCATCCACTCTGTTGGCTCTAACTTCTTGGTGCTCCGCAAATAGAGGGACATCCCAGAATGCTTGCGCATTGTTCGACTCGTACACTGGCTTCGGTTTCAGTGGCGAATACCAAGGTGGCACTGAGTCTACAAGACCTAAGTCTTGCAAAATCTCAAAGAAAAGTATCTTCAGGGCTGCGTTATGTCGGGGAATATACTTGTTCTGTGCAAGGGCGGCACAACCAGCCAGGACATGGGCGACACTTTCAGGGGCCTTATTACATAGCCTGCACATCACGTCGCCCGTCAAGTCCGTGTGCGTTTTCTGACAGGCATACAGCCTCGTAGGTAATAACTGTTCGTAGAGCTCAAACATCCCCGCCACTGTGTGTGTTGGGCATTGTTTCCAACCGCTTAGCCACCAGAAACATCCGTCGAAATTAAGGCTCTCGTCTTCACTTCTCGCAGAGGTTAGTTTCCCCTGCCAGTTCTGTTCATTTACCGCTTTCCATGTCTTCTTTTCCAGACCCTTTCTCAGCTCTGCCTTCAGTTTCTCTACTGTTATCACCTCTCCACTCTCATGCTTTAATAACAGTATTTATTTAATCACGATTTAAAGTTCAGCATAGCTGATGTGGTCGTGTACAATAAATTAAACCTCCTAAACTAATCATAATAAAACTAATATAAAAATTCTACGTATTTACAAGATATGTGGCTGAAAAATACTCTTGAGTGACTTTTTAAAAGCGTCAATCTCGCAAATTGATCTCATTTGGTTTTCCAGGGCATTCCACCGAATAATTGACTTGTATGAACATGATTTCTTGATCATATCAGTCCTAGGCCTGGGTAACTTGAAGGTCATTTTCCTCCTGAAATCGTAGCTACTTACATACTTTACAAAAAGACAGTTCATAGGACATGGTAAAAGATGATAATAAGCCTGATGCGCTAAAATTAATAATCGTTTCTGATACATAGTCTCCAAGGTATTCCATTTTGCTACGGCAAGAACCTCCTTGCTTGGCGTATACCAATCTAAGTTAAATATTATTTTTGCCGCTCTGACATGTATGGATTCCAGGTTTGAGAAAAACGTTTGACCACAAGAGCCCCAAACCAACATACCATACGTAACAGAGGGCAGAATAACCCCAAAATAGAAACCAGTGCAGGTTGGATTTGGGTACTCCAGCTGCAACTGGAGACCCATCTCCTACCTTCCTAAATTATCTGGTCCTTATTATACGGTTTTTTGACTGGAAAGTGGAAGAGAAATCGGGAAGGAGGGCCACCTACATCCAATTCGTCACTTTTCTCCCACGACGACGACGACGACGAAGAAGAAGAAGAATAAGAACCTATCACTGCCTGCTCGATTTTATTTCAAAGGGGGAAAACAACAACAACAACAACAACTAAAAGGCTTGTTACTCGGGCTACTTAGAACGCCCGAGTCTTAAAATGCCGTCCGTTCTTCTTTTTCTTTGTCGTTCGCGGGTTTCATCCGCAAAGCTCACTTCCGGCGTTTCCGCAACTCACAACAGCAAGAATGATGCCTGTTGTCACGTGTCGGAAAACGTCGATTCACCTTGTGGTTTTGAAGTCTGAACAACTAAAATGTCAAGAGAAGTCTCTACACGAATGTTAGCAAGTTCAACAGCGAGAAGAAAGCTTTAACATGACCAAACCAAACTCCAGTTGTTTTCTATTAGACTGCCGTGTTTCCCCGTGGCCGCTCCAATGCTGAACTCTGTAATTTTGAGTAGTACACTGATTTTGTTGAATAACTCAAGTAAGGCATATCACACACGCCTAAGACTTTGACAAGTAGTTTATTTACTATTTTTCCACAATATCTCAATTTTTGGACATTGTTTTTGGAATGATAAGCGATTTTAGTTTTTACTTGCGTGACCGGTGAAACTGACCGCAGAAACCCTATACTCTCTTCCTTAAACAGTCGACTCCCGATAACTCGAACCTTCAGGTGAAAAAGAAAAAGGTTCGAGTTATAGGGAGTTCGAGTTACCGGGAGTTGAGAATTATTGAACGGAAATAAGGTAAAAAAAAACCCCACAAACAAACAAAAACAAACGGCGAGCATGTGCATTTCTATTCATACAGTGTACATTTTAATTAAATTTAATCATAACTGTATGTTATGTAAAAATGTTTCTAGACTTAAGATATTATACAACCAGAATGTCACGCAACATGAAACAAAACAAAGCAAAGCAGCAGTGGAACACCAGGTAATGCGAACGTCGGGGCTTGGTTCGAGTTAGCGCGGGGTTCGATTTAGCGAGGGTTGGAGTTCGAATTCGGGAGTCGACTGTAGTACTGTTTCTGTTTCAAATGACGTATCTGCAAACAGTTTCACTTCGATTTTCGAAAAGTCCTTCGTCCTATTTAAAAAGGCGCGGGATGAAGGACTACTTGATCGGCGCCTATAAACGGGTCGCTGCGCTTAGACCAATCAGAGTAGATCTTTGGGGCCCTCGGGGATAAAGTAATTATGAGCAACGAAACGTTACTTGCGATTGAAATTCCAACATGGGGATAACTGATGCTCTTCGAATGGAATTTTCGGTAATTTTTTTTTGACAAGTGGAACTGCTCTATTTCGCACCAAGGAAACGGAACGGATTGAACTGTACCATTTGATCCGAAGTTTCCGAAGCTCAGAAGCAAATCAAGCAAGAAAACGAAAAACGAAAAACATAAGTACCGACGGCAAAACTTAAATCTCTCTCACCTGCAGTGTTGCAGCTGTGTTGCTAAACATCAGTCAGTACTGTCGAAGAGAAAAGGCAGCAGTTACAACGATAAACGTTTTGCGTGAAAAATTCTCCACCTGCCATCTTGGATCATCTTTGGTATTCTCTGTCGGAAGTTTTATCGTGAAGAGCCTGGCACTGGTAAGTGGGGACAAATGGAACAAAAATTTCCGGGAATTCCGGTCAAAGCGAGAAAAAAGTAATACCTCGAAACGTATTACCTTTTTTCCGAAAATATTCCACTGGGATGAACCGTTCCATTTGAATTCTTCCCGGAATTACTGGGTTTTCCATCCAAATGGTAAGCGCTCTAAATGTCGAGGGTCGAGGGTCGCCGCAACCTCGTTCCCAGGGAACGAGGTTGGGGTCGCCCGTAAAAGTTGAGGGTGAGGGTGAGGGTCGAGGGTCGAGGGTCGAGGGTGAGGGTCGAAGGTGAAGGTCGATGGTGAGGGTAGAAAATGGGAAAAATCAAATTATGTATAAAGAACATCAAATTTGGCAATATTCTTTCACTATCCTTTCTTTTACCCGAAACTGGTAGAGGGTTTAGCCGAATATTTCTCCCCGTCCATTACAAAGTAGTATTAAAAGTGCCGGTCGCAAAAGAAACAGCCAATACCAATACCCGATCTACATTATTTTAGGGTTACAAACTCACAGTAGAAGAAAACTAAGCATCAAACAAAACAAAAAGGCGTTTTTGGTGCCCTTCAACAAATCAACCTTCGAACTGAATACGCTGTCGGACGTAAAAAAGAAAAGCAAAGACAACAAGTAAATTAAAAATTACTAATAGTAATATAATAAAACGAACTCAGTGCGCAGACTCACAGCGTGACCTAGCCCCTTTAAATTTGAAAGGAACTCTACTTAAATGGTTTTCTTGAAATTTTCCCACGTCGAGATAAAACCGCAAGCGTGCAGTATGTCGACGGCACCTTCATGGTGATTGAAACATAGAACATTCCGAGACGCCATTTCATTATTTGTGTTAAAGTGCATCATTTCGTTCCGTTTCTCTTCTTTTTACTTTAATTTATTCTCTACTCTTTTATTTAGGGTGTTTCTAATCAGCGTAACACTTACGTTTTTTTTTTCCAATTTTTAATTTACTTGTTGTCGTTGCTGTTTTTTTTTTACGTCCGGCAGCGTATTCAGTTCGAAGGTTACGTTGATTTGTTGAAGGGCACTAAAAACGCCTTTTGTTTTGTTTGATGCTTAGTTTTCTTCTACTATGAGTTTGTAATCCTACAATGTAGATCGGGTATTGGTTTTATACCACTTTCTAGCCTTTGTCGGGTTATGTTTTACCCCATTGAGATTAACCTCAAAAGTGAAGTAAATGCCAAAATAAAGCCTCCTTTACATGGAGGTAGGAAGATCCTAGCACTAGGAAGATCCTAGAAGGTGGATTATCCTAGCGCCATATGTTTTCTGCATTCAGTTTACATGCAAAGGGTTGTTCTTGACCCTAGCGCTAGGATCTTCCTAGTGCTAGGATCATCCTACCTGAGAGGTAGGAAGATCCTAGCACTATGAAGATCCTAGCACCATGTAAACTGCTTTCGCTAGGAAGATCCTAGTACCAGGGACAAAAACAACAAACCAAACAAACATGGCTGCGGTCGGGCGATCAGCGCCTAAAGGAAGACAATTCCGTTAAAATTTCCGACCGAAATTTCTGCATGTAAACCAAACGAAAAGTTGGTTCGCCCTCTAGGATCTTCTTAGTGCTAAGATCTTCCTACCTCCACGCAAAGGAGGCCTAAAACATCTAACCGTAATGTTGCTCGTTTGGAGATCCACTAATTTACAAATACTCTCTTTCCTACGGTCGCCTGCACGGTCGTTGACGGCAGCCTTTGTCCTGCTACGAACAAGAAAATGGACCAAATTCAGTTGCAGTTGTTTCTTTTGCGACCGGCACTCTTACGACTACTTTGTAATGGACGGGGAAAATTTTTCGGCTAAACCCTCTACCAGTTTCGGGTAAAAGAAAGAATAGTGAAAGAATATTGCCAAATTTGATTTCGCGACTTCGTCGCTCGCTCAGCCGCATCGCGGCCTCGCTCGACCACTTCGTGGCCTAGAAAGCTCGCTCCTCTCGGCTTTTCTGCTGTTTAACTCGAGAGGTCGACTTGTGGCAAGTCTAAGTTTCACTCTGCTGAATATTTTTTCTCCTCACATTTCACCGAGATTCCAGTAAAGTTTATACGAAAAAATTCCTACATCCTTCGATAAGCGTTTCCATTCTCAAACACTGAGCAGAAATATCCATCGAAGCGGAAACAATTGTGCGTAGTTATTTAGACATGTTTAGAGGTCACTGTCGCCGCCTCTGATGCAGATAACCCGGGTTTTCGACTCCAACTAGTGGCACCTACCGTGTTTTTTTGGCGTTTCTCTTTTTCTTCTTCTTTTTTAAATATTATTTTACAAGTGTTATTATTATTGTTTTCAATGGTTGAGCTGTGAAGCAATTATGTAATTTTAAAGCGATATAGGGAAGATATTTGTTTACAAACATTGTTTTTGTTATTTAAATGTTCAAAACGTTAAACAAAAGAATTCTTTGTTTCACCAGCCAATAGCTCTCTGGTTGGCATATTAATGACAATAGGTGACGTCACTGATATCTTTACTATATGTTGATAGCATTCTATGGATATACATTGCAATGAAATAGACTCGAACACAAGCGCAATGCGTCGGATGAAAGAAGGACAGGCTTCTCTCTATTCTCTTGTTTAGCGCTATATTAGGGATACAATACTGTTTTTTTGCAGGCCCAAGTTTAGGTTAATTGTGGCCTCTAGTTTTAATACACCAGTCAATAGGCTAGTTTCGAATTGTGGGAGAACAAAAGAACAGAGTCGAGGTTCAGGGGAATAATTTGCATTTTCTTTTGTCAAAAACAAAGGAAAATGCAATTTATGCCTTTTTCAGTGGTGAGCCTTGTGTCTTTAAAGTTGTGTTGGTTTTTAGACTAATGAATCAGCCTCGGCCTACTTTTTGGTGACACTGGAAAATACTTTAGCAAGGACCACCGTTGCAAAATAGAAGAGCCGGATCCTGTAATAGATCTAACCAGCTATAAAATTGTAAACTAGAAAACGGTAAAAAACAAGCAAGGCTGGTTACACGGCTAGGAATATATATTTAAACCAATATTTCGGGAGGCACAGCCTTCCTTCATCAGGGTGTTACATATTATGACCCTAAGATGAAACGACGTTACAGTTTTAAAAAAAAGTTGTAGTGTAACATGATATTATAATAAAGGTAAACAATACAACGTAAAATAAAAAACGTTACAGTTTGAAAATTTGAAAAAAACGTAACATGAAAACAAAAAGATAGGTATTATATTTCTTCTTTTCTGTTGATACCTAACGGTTCAAGAGTTTGACCTCTTTCAATTAGATATGCTTCTCTGGCTCTTCGTACACCGTCACGGTTAGATTTGGACAGTTCTAGTGGAATTAGTTGCATGTCAGAAGCGCTGTGACCGTTAGAGAGAAAATGTTCTGATACTGCAGTGGGTTTAGAGCTGTTGGTTTGTTTGTCGACTGTTCTGCGATGTTCGTTGAAACGGTCCTTTAGTCGTCGTTTAGTTTCGCCTATGTATTGTTCGTGACAGTGATTGCATTGTACCATGTCAGGAGCCCATGAGTAGGAGCCTCCATATGCATTGTTTTGTTGAGTCAACTTTTGCGCGTATCTTTCTATTTTAAGAACTGGTTTTTCTGCAGGAGGCTCAAATTTATTGCGAAAATGTTTCCAGTAAATTCCGCACACGAGCATCCGTAATAAAATTGTGACCAAAAGTGGGGAACGCATTGTCCCGATTCTTCTCTTGGGTTTTCTAAAAAGTGCATGCGAATTTATAAACCCGCAGCTTTCTAAAAATAGAAGAGATACGCGCAAAGGTTGACTCAAAGGGCTTGTATGGAAGAGTGAAGCTCCTATTCATGGGCTCCTGACCATGTATATGACATTTTTGGAATTACAGTCAATGTGATGTTTGATAAATCTAGTTTCGCCGGTGGAATGAAAAGTATAGGTTGTAAGTCCATCAGTTATGTAGTTGCATGTTAAACAGTTGTGGCCACAGCGAAAGGCACCAAGGGGTTGATTATTTTTAGCAGGTTTACGTAGTTTAGCACTGACCAATAGATCGTTAAGATTGTTAGAACGTCGGAAAGCAACAAGAGGAGCAGCCTTGAAAACGTCAACGCAGCGGGGAGATGAAGATAAAATGTTGAAGTGTTTGTGAATAATAGATGATACGGAGCGAATAGCTGGATTGTATGTTATGACAAGGCACTGACAAGGGGTACACGTGTAGGCTGGTTAGTATCGGAATTGCGTTGTTTGGGGGCAAGTGCTTCGGTACGTGAAATGTTGTAAACGCGTTGTATTTCGTTGTTGAGGAAAGAGAGATTGTACCCACGTTTGTTGAGATAAGACTTAAGTTCGTTAAGACGGAGTGCGAAAGTTTCGTCAGAAGAGCAGATGCGTCGAAGTCTGAGAGCTAAACTGAATGGAATAGCTCTTTTGCTGTGTCTGGGATGGCAAGAGGATTGTAACAAGTAGAGATGTTTGTCAGTAGCCTTAGTGTAAAGATCAGTAGTGATTTTACCGTTGTTCAGTGACACGTTGACGTCCAGAAAGGGTATGGATGAGAAAGAATAATTGGAAGTAAATTTAATTGTAGGGTGAATGTTGTTGAGATACGTGGTGAAGGTGTTGAGATCGTTTACTGAGTCTCTCGCGTCTCTCGCGTTCTATTTTGGCTTTTCAAGGATATTTATTTTTTTCAACGGGCCTCTGGAGCCAGGGTATACATAGGCGAAACTAAACGACGACTAAAGGACCGTTTCAACGAACATCGCAGAACAGTCGACAAACAAACCAACAGCTCTAAACCCACTGCAGTATCAGAACATTTTCTCTCTAACGGTCACAACGCTTCTGACATGCAACTAATTCCACTAGAACTGTCCAAATCTAACCGTGACGGTGTACGAAGAGCCAGAGAAGCATATCTAATTGAAAGAGGTCAAACTCTTGAACCGTTAGGTATCAACAGAAAAGAAGAAATATAATACCTATCTTTTTGTTTTCATGTTACGTTTTTTTCAAATTTTCAAACTGTAACGTTTTTTATTTTACGTTGTATTGTTTACCTTTATTATAATATCATGTTACATCTACAACTTTTTTTAAAACTGTAACGTCGTTTCATCTTAGG
The DNA here is from genome assembly GCA_016490735.1 of Pachyseris speciosa. Taxonomy (NCBI): domain Eukaryota; kingdom Metazoa; phylum Cnidaria; class Anthozoa; order Scleractinia; family Pachyseridae; genus Pachyseris; species Pachyseris speciosa. Next base: position 189,323 of record JAEMWC010000124.1, on the reverse strand, counting down.
GTCATAATATGTAACACCCTGATGAAGGAAGGCTGTGCCTCCCGAAATATTGGTTTAAATATATATTCCTAGCCGTGTAACCAGCCTTGCTTGTTTTTTACCGTTTTCTAGTGTACTTTTTGGTGGCTTGTTCTGATCTTGTGGCGTTTTCAATGAAAAAAAAAAACTCTCTTTGGAGGCCCACTGTCCTGAGCACAGGATTCAACTAGCCGTTTCTCCCACCTCCCTCCCCTTAGGTCCTGACAATACCTGCAAAGACACTCAAGTAGGAATATTTTGTCCAATCAAACGGCAGATTCAGTTCTTATTATAGGAATTCTTTCAAATTAAAGTGACTTAATTTAACACGAATTGAAGGGAAAATTACTCTCCGATAAAGGATGTTAACGCGAAAGAGGTGCTAAAATTTCAAAATAAGGGAGATTAACGCGACCTACACAGAGAAACAGATGTGTTGAGACAACAGCAACAAATGTATTTTAACACCAAGTATAAAAATCCGCTATGCAAACAAAGTCAAGTGACCATGATCCCGGCTGACCTCCACCCTGATAAAATAATGCTTTTCCTTTTTCAGAAATATTGTAAACAAATTAAACTTTGTGAAAAATTGATGATGCGTGGAAAAAATATTGTTTCCTAGTTGTCAATAATGTCTGGAGTGTATCGTGATAATGGGAATTTTAAGATCTTTTAAGGTCGCGGAAATTAACGCGCACTTAAGGTGGCTCAAAACAGTTTTCAGTGCTTTCTAAGACGTAGATTTTGATGGGTCACTATAACCACTTTTTGTCAGTTGATGCTACAATCATGGTATCCCAAAGCTGCCCAATCATTGGGGAGCATGTTGTTATCATTTTCGTGACGCTATATGTTACCATAACAACAGTATGACCTACTAAAAACACCCTTAATTTTAGCTTTAAGTACTTATATTTCAAAAACGGCACGGTGAAATTTTTTGTTACTCACTTCAGCCACATCCCACAAGCTTTACGTTTTGATGACCGGATATAGTTGTTTTCGCGAAGTGTCAGGCAATGGCGGAACGAAAGCTACAGAAATGATCACAAGCAAAGGAAAATTACTGTCGTTGTAATAATGCGGTTAGAAACCACCGCGTTTAAGTTTGTAGAGATAAGGCGAAATTAGATGGAATCTTAATAGCTCTCAAACAGCATACAGATGTCGATTTACAACATGTACTCCGACCAATGTTCAAGGTATTTGTGCCGTTCGTGTTTAAATGAAATTTTCCACATCAAAACCAATGATAAAGGAGTTGAAATATCTTGTTGAAGAGTTAGAGTAGGCGAGGCAATGTGCAGATCATGTTCAAAGAGAGCGTAAGTTAGACGAGGAATGTGGTAGTCGAATTTCGCAACAATATGGTTTCCGTGCACAGAAATTGACATTGAATTGATTCAATATATAAACAGAATATAGTCGTCTTTAATGAGATTGATCCATTGTGTAATAAATAATTTATACATATACCGTAAAATACTCCCTCAGAGGCTGATTTTTTCCATCTATTTTTGAGGAGGGTTGCACTTATTAGAGAGAAGGCTTATCATAAGGGAGATTGGGCTAAGTTTAAAACTGGAGCAGCAATGTTGGTAATGTTAGAACAATAGTAAAAAGGAATTAAAGTTATAGACAACTATTGAATTACTTTCTTCAGCTATTTTTAATTATACTGCTGTTTGAGACCTCTGTCATTTTCTATGCAATATGTCCTTCAAGGTCAAGTTGTGATAATGGCACAGCCAAAAACATCTGACTCAGGGTACGAGTACAACACTCTTTTCTCATTCATGATCTGGGTACTGGGCATCAAACTGAATAAAACATTCTATATTTGGCAATAGGAGCAGTTCCTATTGGCTCATACTGCTCGCACTCTGTGTTTATTGCAAGGTTACCATATATCAGTGTCAAAGGAAAATTAAGTGCTTTTGAATCAATCTGTATTTTGATGGACCCAAGATTGCCTCTAATTTGGTGTCTCCTTGATTTAGCCTTGGATGTGCAGCCAAAAAAACAAATCAGGATTTGTTTTATCTGAAAAGGGATCTAAAAGCCCTTAGGACTAGACTATGTCTTCCTTCTTCAACGAAGTTACTGTAGCTGTGCAGGCTAAGCTTGGGATACTGGAAAAGACACTTGCATGTAGAAAGTGTTTTCCATACATGGCCAGAACTAGGGAAGAATATTGCCAAAAATTAATACATTTTAACACATAAATGTACAGGATTATCCAGAATTCTAATAGTCAGATGTGAGGGTCAGCTATATATTCTATTTTCAGGATTTTCATTTGTCCATAAAACTACAAAAACTGTGTTGTGGCATAATAAAAAGGCAATCCCCCCTTCCCCCAGGTCAAGGACAAGTAAGGGGGCCACGTTAAATGCCTTAGAGGTCACATTTATTTTTAGGGAACTCTTTATGGGTGAAAATATATTTCATGTAATATGTATACTTGAAAGATAAATGTATCTTTTATGAAACCATCCAACAGACAAGGTGGGGAAGGGGATGGCAAGTTTTGAATAGAAAAGCTCAATGACCATATAGGATACAACCAAAAAATCAATCAATAATAATAAAACTTTATTTGCACTTAAAAATTACACCATGATGAGAAAAGGTACTGAAACACTGTCTCATTGTAAAAGTAAAAATAATACTAAAAAATATAATGATATCAGATAATCTCCAATTAAATTTGCCGAGTCAGTAGTCTACTTCATTACATCATTAAAAATCTTGTTCACCAGATAGCAGCTACAGTAAGAACTTCTGGGTGGGCTAACAAAAATTGAGGTGGGACTATTGTTGAGGTTAAGCTTTCGTCGGCCTTTTTCTAAGCCAACACTGAAACGATGATTCTTGAGAATCCGCACATATATTATAAGTTACCTCTAAGCGGGTAATGTAAAGCTTAATTAAACTTGCAAGTTGTAACTGAGCTTCCTCTAAAAGAATCGATGTATGTATCCTTAGAAAGAGTCGCGTTATACAAAGGAAATCGCTCACAAGTTGGCTTCTACCGCATGTATGTGACTGTTTTCTGATTGTTGGTCGATTACCGTGGAATCGCCCCTGCTGACTGCCCTAAATTTAACCTGCGATCAGGTTCTATTTTCGTTTCGATGGTAAACCTTTCCCGCGGGAAAGGCGAAACGCCGACATAACAGGGGCACCCAACGACAACTTTCGTTAGATATCTGTTCGGTGGAGGGTAATTCGCCTTGGGTTTTCGGTGTCGGTTAAAGAGTGCACTCGGATTTTCGTAACTAAAACGTGGCCTAAAATATTCGGAATTGGGAAATCATAGCCCTTGAGATTTTCGGAAAGATCGTAATTGCTGTTTTTGGCAGTCAAAAACGTCAGCTAGCATTTTCGGAAAGAAAATAGTTCCCTAGAAAGCTCGTGGAAAGTTCATTTCAGCTTGCATTTTGTCAAAGGAAGATTTTGTTCCCTAACATTTTCGGGTAATTAAACTCTCAGCTAGGGAATCCGAACAGATGAACTTTTTCTAGCTTATGAAAACATCACTTTAAACAGACTCCAAACGCCACAAGGCACTTAAAAATGCTTTTCTACAGCTTTTGGTTGATTTGGCTCGTTGGGTGCCCCTGACATAAGAGGACATAAGAGCGATGCTTCAATTGCGCCTGATCGCAGGTTACCCTAAATTGGTCATGATCAACAGCCGCCATTTTGTCCTGAAACCTCACACAGGCGCAATCAAACCGGAACCAGGATTTTCTGGTTCCGGTTTTGGATTCTTCCAGAGCGTGACCAGAGCGTCCGTTGCCCGTTCCGCTGGACAAGGGTAACGTAGGCTCTGGGGACGAGATTGGTCGCTTCACGGATAAAAAATAGCTACGTCAAAATGACGTTTTCAGAAACCTTGAGCCTCCAGTGGCTTAGCACAGCACCACTTTTCCCTGGTAGTTCAAATAAAATGTCACGAATAGCCCTTTTTCGAAATAAAACCGCAGTTTTGTATAATCACGGGCCCAAGCACGAATGCGAGGCTTATGCGGGCAACGTGCAATCTTGTATTCCAAGTTGCTGTTAGCTGTTTGTTTTTACAAATGTCCGCGATTGTACCTCCTGGTGTCCCCGATTCGGCAGAATGTATCGATAATTTAAACGATCTTAGCAAAGAATGGTTTAAAAAGTTAAAGGTAGACGCCCTGCGATCGTATTTATCAGCTCACGGTGTACCGTGTAGCTCTCAGGGGAAGCAATACGTGAAGGAAAAATTAGTACAACTTTCATACGAAACTTGGAGACTGAAGCTAGAAATGCCAAGCCGAGACGAAGAGAACGTTGATGACGTTATCCTAGAGAAGCACAGGTTCGATGGTCACAACATACCTCTGATCACGAAACTGTCGGCTGGATGGACAAAATGTTTGGACGATTCGCCCGATCTCTCATACGCCGACATCTACAATTATTTTGTCCATAAACCGGGTTATGATCATGAAAATCTCAAGTCCTACAAAGGACTTGACGGTTATAAACTCATGATAGATGGACATGTCAGAAGTCTACTGTTTCAAAAAACTGATCAGTGCAGCTATTTCAAATTTCAAGTTCAACCCACTGAAAGGAAAAAAACATGGAATGGCAAGGACTGTTATGATTGCTGGACGATCATAACGAACAATGGCGAAATTATATCAGGCTTTTGTCATTGCTATGGAGGGTAAGTATTTGGCAACCAAATTGTAAAAGATAACATGGTTTTTATTTGCATAGAAGAGCCGTAATAACAAAAATTCCATTGTTTGGGAGCAATGAAAAAATGTTTTAATTGACTCATGCGGTTCCTTAATTAAATCTAGTGCACCATTTATTAATGTTAGGGCAGATGGAGGGTGTCGCCATGTAGCTGCTGGACTATTTGAGGTAGATAGAACACTACAGACAAGGAAACTGGGGCAACAACCTTCTTGCACTGATCAGAAGTGTGTGTGGACTCAGCCAGCTAAGAAGGCCCAAGGTGCTGTGCCAGTTAAGAAAATGAGGCTAGACAAAAAGGCTAGTACTACTGACCCTCCCATTGACCATTCCATGTTTGACCCTCGTCCAGAATGGGCAAAGGGCACATCCCAGCTCCGACAGATCCAGTTGCATGAAATACTTCACAAAAACTGTCCAGATGCAGTAGGCCTGGATGTGCTAGGGGTTAACATGCCAGTTTCCCTTGACACCATACCACCAGAGGATGATGCTAATTTGTTGGCTGAAGTTACAGTGAGCACTTGTACATCTCTGACAATAAAGGAATTAGTTGAGGACAGAGCTGTTAATAGCCCTGAAGACTTAGCTTCTTTGCTGTCATCAATGCAATATAAGGAAGAGGAGCGGGAAGAAATAACTAGGTCTACAATTGGTCAGTCCAACAACCCCATATGGTTTAAACACAGGGTGGCTAGAATTACAGGGTCTATTGCATACACAGTGTGTCATCGACGAGAAAGCACAGATCCCAAAAACTTACTTGATACTATAGTGGGAAAAGAAAGTTCTCAGTGGGAGAACATGCCTGCTCCAATAGAGTATGGGAAGAATAATGAGCACAAAGCCATTCGACTTTTCATCAAGGAAAATAAAAAATTACATAGAGGTCTTGTAGTTAAGGAGACTGGACTACACATTTTCGAAAGTTGTGTGTTTTTAGGAGCAAGTCCAGATGGAATTATGACATGCAGCTGTTGCAATACAGCCAAAGTGGTGGAAGTGAAATGTCTATGGGCACACAGAAATCAAAAGCCCAAGGAAGCAGCCCTAGCAATGAAAGGCTATTTTGACATAGACAATGCTGGAAAATTAGTCCTTAGAAAGGAAACAAAGTGGTTTTATCAAATGCAAATGGAAATGATTGCTACTCAATTGCCAACTGGTGTTTTGGTTCTATACACTGATCTAGGGGTTGAAAGTGTCTTGGTTCAATTTGACTCGAAGCTTTCTGACACAATGACTTTAAAGTTGAAGAACTTTTATTTGGCTTTTGTTGTGCCACATTTGGTGAAAGAAATGTCTTGTATTTAACTTAATGAGGATTACTAGTTGATACCTGTATGTTCAGGGGTATCAATAACTCTTGTATACCTGCCAACCTTATAAAATCAGAACTAGGGACCACCCCACCTCACCCCAGTCCTGGGGTAGTACCCTGCCCACAGCACTGAGCAGGGTCCAGGTCAATGATCTCGGGTTATGCATTAGTTGTTAACAATGTTGCCTGTACTTTACTGTTCTACGTTAATATGTAGCATTAGAATTCTCAGGTGTTGCTTAATGCTCTCAAGCACAAAATGTACAGTACTGCATAAAATAGGAGTTAGAAGAGTCCAGACTAATCTTTAAGATGGTATGTCTAATTTAAAGAATAGAATTACAAACCTGCTTCTAATGAAACTCATCCATTTGGCTTATTTAGCTAACTTTGGATACATGTTACACAAAGCAGCACAAACAACAACAATCTGGTCAATTACTGGCTTCAGTGTCAAAGGAATGACTCCTTGTAGTATTTTAAAGTTCTTAATCCGTTCTATAGCTCTCTCTACGTGTATTCTGGCAGAGGCAATTCTTCTAGTCTTTGTCACTTGCTTTCTGGATAATGGCTTACCAGTAGTAGAGGGTGGTATGTTTAAAGTGCATTTTTTTACAAGCAGCAAATCACGCACTTTAAACCCTCTGTCAGCCATAACATCATCCCCAGGCTCAAGAAGATCCAAAAACCCACATTTCTGTGTTATTTCTCTGTCTGAAACACTACCTGACCATACATTTGAAACAAAGGTAAATGCACCTGATGGTGAAATTCCAAATAAGCACTTGACAGTGTTTCTTTGTTTGTATTCACTCCATGTGATTCGCTGTGCAGTTGGAGTTTTAGGCTTTTCAACCTGGAACTCAGAACAATCAATGACCACTCTGGTTCTAGGATACCGAGCAAAACACTGAGGCCTGTGAATTTCAACAAGTTCCCTTGATGGCCAGGCTATTAAGCCGATCAGTTCATAGTACAATAAATTGATCCAAGTTTTAAACAACTTAGAAACTTTAGAAAAAGTAACACCAAAACTATCTGCTAAATGTTGCTCTGTTAGACCTAAGCGAAGCTTCACTAGTACAAGCACAAATTCTTCAAATGATGTTAGTTTCCTTTTTCTGCCTGCCTGCTTCCTGTCAGTATCCTGAAAACATTATAAAACAGTAGACTCTGGATCAGTGATATTTCAATATCACATCACAGAATACATCTGTAAAAAAGCATAAATAAATTTAAAAGGGTAAACTGAGTTTTCGATCCCTTTACCACAACCCATGTTTTTTTACTTCAGAAAAAGGTTTTGAGAATCATATCAAGAAGCGCATTTGACGCTCATACTGAACCAATATTTAAGCAGCTGAAAATTCTGAAACTCAGTGATATTTATCGATCTCAAATTGGCAAGTTTATGTTTTCTTTTAAGAAAGGCCTCCTTTCTGATGCATTCAATGAAATGTTTTTGCTGACTAATCAAATTCATCATTATAATACTAGAAACTCCAATGCCTTTTACTTATTTTCTTGTAGAACGAATGTAGGACAATTTGGAATATGCTTTCAAGGACCTAAATTGTTTAATTCTTTCAATACAGAAATTCAGAATGCTGACAGTTTTTCTCAATTTAAGTCTAAATTAAAAATTTTCCTCCTGAACTGACTTCCCCTTATTTTGTTCATTTTGTTTGTTTGTTTGTGTTCTTGCTTTTTAACCTAAATGTGCTTACAAATTAATTAAGACACACCTAAATTATCTTTTTATAGTTGTATTTTCTTGAGGTGCCTGTAGCCCGAATAAGCCCTAATGGTTTCCATATGGGCATGCTCGCCTAATGCTTTTCTCTTATCGATTATTTAATTTATCTCTTGTAGTTAAATACATGTTTATCTTGTAATTTAAAATAACAGTAAGTGGCAAAAAAATAAACTGAAACTGAAACACAGCTACCTCTTAATACAGACAAATGATTTCAGCTCAGTCATGAAATAAATGAATAATTTCAAGGCTGTGCTCTAAGAAAAATTTTTGGGAGCCCAAAACTCTGAACCTTTGAAATCCAGGGCGCCCAGCATAATAATTGTGTGAAAAAACTAAGATTTCCTTGTCGCCGAAAGGCAAAAGTAAGTCACCAGGGGCCCCTGGGCACTGCTAGAGCACAGCCTTGAATTTACTGTGTGCAACATCTATGATTTTTATACTCAGTTCATAACCAACCAGTCAAACAACAACACATAAAAATGGAAGGATATGTGCAAAGAAACTCTCTATTCCACTATTCCACTCTATTCCAAGTCACTATTCCAACCCCTTATACCGTAATAAATGAAAGACCCCTTACATTTCTGAAACTACTTGGTCCATGCCAGTACCTCATGGACTGAGCAACAGGTTCAAGTAATGCAAATAAGTCGACCAGTAAACTGCGAGAGGGTAATCCTGTGTAAAATCTGACACTCTTGTCATCCGTCAAGACTTGCATCATAAATAACTCTCTTCTCAATTTCTCCTTGTTTTCAAGTGTCTCTTCGCTTTGCTTGGTCCTTTCGGTGAGTTTGTCAAGGTCTTCAGAGGTGAGGAACGTTTGTGAACCAACTGAACAGTTCGAGGAACAGTAATTATGTTCAGCTAGAATTACTGTAGAGATGAAGGATTCATCACCACCACCACCGCAATTCTCACTCACTTCTTCCGAGACTTTTGATGTCTCAGTTGATGTTTTCGTAATCTCTTCAGGCACAGATTTCTTCATACGCTTGGAAGGGGTCGACTGAGTCTCCCTGTCTCGAGGGGCCTTTCTTTTGGAAGGATGCTCCTGGCAACGATCCAAATTCTTACAGTTGTAAACCGAAGGTATCGGGTCAGCTTTGCAGTATCCCAAGCCTAGACTGAAATGTATTGAACAAACACGGTAGTTTCTCGATATGTCCTTTAGTTTCAAATCTTTTCTCTTCAAGAATAAAAACCAGGCTTTTCTTAAAGTCTTCTCCGCTGGAAATGGATGGAATTGTACTTTCAGTAAATCAGGGCGCTTCGGAGGATGGCCACAAATACGAGCAGAAACATTTTGCTTACATCCTCTCACACAAGCAACCTTCTCTCGAGTACCGTTGTTACATCCGTACACTGCGCAAAAATGCCAGGTCATTCCTTTTCGTCCAAAGCCTCCAAAGGCAGCTATGATGTTTGTGTTCTTCGATGCCTTCCTCGACAATATTCCTCGACTTGCCCGCATTAGCCTCACTTTCGTGCTTGGGCCCGTGATTATACAAAACTGCGGTTTTATTTCGAAAAAGGGCTATTGCTATTCATCGTTTATAGGTGGAAAATCACTCCGAAAATGTAAAAACAGCCGGTGGTCAATAGGTTAAGCCTATTGTTTTATGACGTTCTCGTCGACGTTCCCGTCCTTGTCCTGAGTTAATCTGCATATATTACATTCCGCATAATTACGCCATTCTGCAAGTAAACAAGTAATGATCGGTCCCAGCTTCTCCCAGCTTATGTCCCAGTTTAATTAACTTCCCAGCAGGGTCCCAGCAGTGTGGTTCCAAAAAGTTCCAACCTAATTAAGGCTTGGCTCCAGTGCTTCTCTGTGCAGTAACACGGTACTTCCGTCACTTGGGAGAAAATGGCGGCAATTGTGAGATGTTCGCGTGTTTCGCTGTTGGGAGGACGAAATGTTTTGAGGCCTCTTGTTTCTTTCCCATCGATTCAATTACAGAGGCAGCAAAAAAAATGTAAGTAGCAACCGTTTGGACGTTAGACAAAAGGCACTTGCGTTTCCATGCACGTGGAGAAGTTATGCCGGCCGGTCTCGAATCCCAGCCTTGTAATTAGGATCTGATCTCGCAGTTTTTGTTTTAGTTTCCCACCATGAACACGGCAAAAAAATCAAAGTTGATGGTCCTGTCGTGGAGTTGGACGGCGACGAAATGACTCGTGTTATTTGGCAAATGATTAAGGACAAGGTACGTACAATATCGATCTATTAACTTGCAAAGCAAACGAGTTCAAGCTTTACTGAACTTACAACAAAAGAGCTTTGATTAGATTAATTTAATACATTTCTCTATCACAAACGTGACCAGAGCTGAGACCGAGTAAAGTTAAAATCTGTGCGGGGAATCTCTTTCACAGAATGTTTAACCTGGCACTCAGAGCGTTGTATATTTTTAATAGTCTCGTGATGTTTTTGAATATTGTTGATTCCCTTCCGCATGACACGCAATCCAGCATTTTACATGGGTTTTTACTTCTTCATTGTTCATTTAAATTAAAGGATATTTCATTTATTGTTTTCAATAATTTTTTATTATGTGTTGCATGTATTTTGCATCTAAATTTGGTTTACTTCACATTGTTTCGCTCCATATTCATTAGTGTGTACATGTAAGTTGCATCAAGCCACTTTAATTTAAGCTTACAAGAGTTAGGGAACAGCTGAAGAAAGAGCTGTCTGCTGAGAAATTTGGTCCTAAAAGTTGCACACATATATGTTGTAGGTCAAAATGAAATTCAGGTCAAAATGCTTTTAAACCTAGGTCAAAATGAAATCCTTTGTCTACAAAGGAATTTCATTTAACTTACCTACAACATATACCACACTGGTTGATAATTTGTTAAATCCTGTTGTAGTGAATGAAAAATTAATGTTCTCACATCTTCTGCAAAATCTTTAAATGAATCTTCAATATTGCTCAATAGTTTGGGCCTCTACATATCCATCACACCTTCAACCCCTCGTCTCCAGAAGAAAGCTCTAAGAATTGTATTACTCTTTTTAACAAGTTCAAGTTACAGTACTTAATATCTTCGATATTTATAAATATCAAGTCTCCCTGCTTTATAGTCCTTCATTTGCAAAAGGTCCTGCCTATCCCTATCTCTTCCCTCTTTAACTGTAACTCCGATGACCATCAGTATTTCACCAGACAAAGAGATAACCTACACGTTCATCCTCTAAAATACTCTTTTTTTCTTTGGGCCCAAGGTCCGCTCATCTGGAATACTCTCACTCTTTCTAATTACAAATATAAACTTAAATATTATATTCTAGCAATGTGAGGTATTCTTTCTTCTCTTCATTCTGTCTATAAATAAAACACCTCTTTTCCACCCTCTTGATCCTATACTTCTAACAAATCCTCATTCACTTTCCCACCCATGTCAACCTCAACCAACTGAATATACTTTGTTGGCTTGTTTTATATTTATTCCATTTATTTGAATGTTTAGTTATTTCTGTATTCACCTCTTGGCATATGTAAGTCTCGCACCATTGACCTATGCCATGTAATTAAGCCCTGGTTTTGGCTTTTCATTGTATCCTCTTCTGTTTTGTGCTACTGGCTGTTAATAAATTAAATAAATTAACATAAAGTGATTGCTACAGTTTAGTCATACTGTTGTATAACTATTGTAGCCAAACGTCCAAAGCATATTTCTGATATTCTCATTTATCAATTGGCAAATCTACAGCTGTAAGTACTGTACATCTAAATGAAGTCTTTATGTGCTGAGTCGAGGTGGGTGCACTGATTTTTGGTTTTCCATCACACAGTCCGGGCACCATGCTAGTCAATCCAAAAGTTAAGTTTTTCCTGTGAGAAATATTTTGCTCTTCCTTTTTACAACTTGAAAATTCACCTTACAGAGTATCTTTTACATGTAACTAGTTCTTGATTTTTATGCATAAATACAACATAAATACAACATATGTAGTCTAACTTAGCTGAATATTTCATTTCTTGTGCTACCATTTACTTGAGTCACCATGTCGGTGTCCAACCAGAAAGCCTTCGCTACTTTGGCCTGACCGCACACAGATAATTTTATTTCTTAATGGCTTTTATTGTCATTTCTTTACCTTATAAAATTATTTAAATGCCCTTTGTAGTGTGAATAAATAAAGAATTTAATTGAATTGAATTGAATATAATAATAATAATATAATAATAATAAATGATTTATTAGTAGTACTTCCACAAGGTGGCTCTTCGCCTACTAATTACAAATCTCAAATTAAATCAAATGTTGGTTTTGAGGAGAGGGGAAAACCGGAGTACCCGGAGAAAAACCTCTCGGAGCAGAGTAGAGAACCAACAAATTCAGTCCACATATGACACCGAGTCCGGGAATCGAACCCGGGACACATTGGTGGAAGGTGAGTGCTCTCACCACTGCGCCAACCCTGCTCCCTGAATATGCCTTTTACGCGAATTAAAAGACAAACTTCGAAGAAGATGAAGTTGTTTTGCTCAAAATTAAGAAACCAACTGCATGTGAAATTTCGAGCCGTAGAAGGCGCGCAAAAATATTAAGCTTCGTTTTAGTTTGAGTGTCTTGTTTTGGTTAAGTTAACCTGGCTGGCTGCGATACAATCGAAAAGCAGTACCTGGTCACTGGGCAACTTGAAAAAAAAAAGCTGACCTTGAAGAGCTCTAAACTTGAGTCCCCGATATGGTCACATGATACTGGTCAGCAGATGCCTTGTTTTGACAGGTGTCAATTAATAATAATAATAATAATAATAATAATAATAATAAACGATTTATTAGTAGTACTTCCACAAGGTGGCTCTTCACCTACTAATTACAAATCTCAAATCAAATCAAATTAAATCAAATGTTGGTTTTTGAGGAGAGGGGAAAACCAGAGTACCCGGAGATAAACCTCTCAGAGCAGAGTAGAGAACCAACAAACTCAGCCCACATATGACACCGAGTCCGGGAATCGAACCTGGGACACATTGGTGGAAGGTGAGTGCTCTCACCACTGCGCCAACCCTGCTCCCCCTTACCATAACATGGATGTCCAATATCAAAGATGGGCACTGTAAACTAGCTGGTCAACTGGAGTGTGGCCGCCATGTTGGGCTCAAGTACACAAGTATTGATTATCATTATTATTAGGAAATCATTAATTATTGGGCGACATCCTCATTGTGCATACGCATCCTTGAGCAATACTGCTAGCCATGATTGCCATGAGAAAAGCAATTCACAGGTTCCTATACAGTGTAAGTATGGTGCTCCACTATTAAAGGCCCATTATCACCCTTGATCCAACGCAGTCATTTGTTTTTGTTTGAAATCATGCCATTGTTAAATGATGCCTCTGATTGGTCAATTATTTTTATCGGGCTTTTGATCTGGTTCATCGCGCCAACTTGTCGCTTGTGCCCGGTTTGGCAAAATAAATGGCTACAAATTCAACTTGCATATTTCTTTATTAAAACCGTGAACAATCCATTCACAGGTTTAAAATCAAAACAGCAAAGTATTGAATGATCTGTTATTGGTAAAACTTGCTGATTATGTGGCGAGAATGGTGATAAAATATCCACAAGAAAGTTACATTTATTGTTGGCAGCTCCTGTTGTTGGGTAATGGTTTCTAATCTGCAGTAAGAAAAATACTTGTACGTTCTCATTCAATTATCCTGTCCTTTCGCTTTATATTGATTGTGTTGAAAATACAGTCAACCATGTGGCTTGACAAATGGAGGAAAACTTTGATCACCAAATTAAAACATGGGAGGAAACAAAAGCGGTGTAGTCCTTATCAATCACGGACATCTCAGCAAGAAAGAGAAAATAATTTTCACACAGTTTAGGCAAGCTGCAAACTGAACGTAAAGCTAGAATGCCCGATGGGGCATAAAAATGGCAGTTGACAAAGAGACATAGCGACAAAATTGAATTAAAAACACTAAAAAGTTGACCAAAGCTGCCAGAACCCATCACATAAACTGACCTTGAGGTAAAACATCAAACATGCAGAAAACAGTTGTCCAGCCAAGTAAAATTTTTAATACTCGCCATCAAATCAGTTTCCAAATCGCAGTAAGTCGGCTCCGACAAGCTCAGCGAATTCTTGAAAGTTCCGAGGTAAAAAGCACCAAACTTGAACAGTGAGTCTCGGTAAATCGTCCTTGAACCTCACCGTTTGATATAAAACAACGCTGCGAAGTTACTGCAACCGACAACTGCAACACTGACTCTTTTGACTTTAAACGGGCCAAAATTTACATACATACAAATTGTTCCCAAAATAATACAAGGAAAATGAAGAAGAATAAACAGAGAACATATGTACAGCCATAAGTTTGGAGATTTGTTCACGTTACGCAAAATTCCAGAATTAATGGTTGTGGCGCGCGATGTATCAAGGGTGACAATGGGCCTTTAAGTAGTTGCATTTTACATGTACATCATCCATCATGTAACTGTTAACTGTAGAAACATTGATAGCTTTTAACTTTAACCTTTTTTGTACTTCACATTTTGCATAAAATTTATATTATGGTTCATTTTCAATGTAATAAGCTTTATTCCTGCTCCTTTGATGTTTCAGTTGATCACACCTTACTTGGATCTGGACATTAAATACTTTGATCTTGGTCTGCCAAATCGTGACAAAACAGATGACAAAGTGACTGTAGAGGCTGCAGAGGCCATAAAACAATACAGTGTTGGAATTAAATGTGCAACAATCACTCCAGATGAAGAGAGAGTGAAAGGTACTTCAAGAAATATTACAATTTATTTTTTTAATTCTTGTTAAAATGTTGCATTTGAAGTAATATACTTCAGTCTGCTGTGTGTCGTCTAGTTAATCCTGAGTATTGTATTCACTACAAGCATAATGTACATGTATTTTTGTGTTAGTACAATATTGAATGAGGCATAATTGTTCCTATTGACATAATTTTATTCACTAAGTGGGATTTGTTACATTCTCCTTCATGCATATGCAGGGAGTAGAGAAATATATATATTTTTACCACAATTGCTATTAAAGTAATCTTGCAATGTAATTGGCTAATTTGCCATTGTAGTTACATGTAACAGTCTAGACAACGCTACTCACGTCAGTGTGTCATGCAAAGCCTTTTGGATTTTCTTTTTGTTGATATTGTGGCAAAAACAAAATTTTATGGAAATTATGTGGTTTAGTGTTGTCTGTACTCTTATCGACAATGATATTCATCATCATAAGAGTACAGACAATGCTAAACTGTATTTGATTTGTTAAGAATCTTTACAGAGTAGAATCATTAGTGAGTCATGTTGCTTGTAGGTAACTGGTGAGTCAGTCAAGGAATTAGTTGGCGAGTTTTAATCAAACCATGTCTTTTCTCAGAATTTAACCTGAAGAAGATGTGGCGCAGTCCTAACGGTACCATTCGTAACATCTTGGGTGGTACAGTATTTCGTGAGCCAATCATTTGCCAGAAGGTTCCAAGACTGGTTCCTGGATGGGTGGAACCAATTGTCATTGGAAGACATGCTCATGGTGATCAGGTTAGTTTTACGTTGGAGGGTGGTAAGGTCCAATCCTGGCCAACCACAACCCATGCAATATTATGCTTTACACCAGTTTGTCTCAGTTTAGCTGAGGTCTTGTTTTTAGTGGTAACAGCAGCAATAAGCTATTGTTTTTGTTCTGTTTCTCAGAAATGAAACAATACTGTTTTGGCTTCAGGGTGAACTACCGTATTTTCCCGTGCATAAGTTGACCTTCTAAGTCTTGAAAATCACTCTAAAAAGTCGACCTCGACTTATACATGGACCAAAACTCAATGGTCATTCAGCGAGTGGCATAACAATAGACTCATTGGCATAATAATAGACTCCAAAGTGAAGAAAAAGGGGAAACTACACAAGTAGTTTAAAGAAGAATATTTAATGGCAAGTGGTGCAGTATTGAATAAAGAAAATGATAGGAAATACAATTGGATGTTCCATGATTTGTCTATTATCACACACGTGCTACATTCGGTCTTCATTGACATCACACTTTATAGCCTGTTTGTTGTTTCACATACCCTACTTTAAGCTTGTCTTTTCCACAGAAGTTGCCACATTCCCTGTGATTTAATTGGGTCTACATTGTGAAGTTATTTGGGGAAGAAATTCTTCAATAAACTTGAGCAAAACCATCCTGTTTCTGTTTGTGCAATCAAGCATAATCGAACGCTCAAGGCACGTTGCTGGCTTGGTAACCTCTCACCAAGGTCGGTCGTTCATTACCAGGTTACCACGTCATGGAAGATGGCGCGTTGTTTACAACTTCGTTCTTTTGTGTTTTTGGAGTGTTTTTAGTTGTTTTTTTTTTGGCATAAAAAGGTTCCAAACATTTTCTATAAGTTACAAGGTTCGTTAAAATACCTTTATATTGAAGGCATGGCATTGAATTTTGGAGGTTTTCAACGATACTCTTGCTGAAGTTAAGACTCGATCGATGTGATTTTTTTCTCCATGGAACTTTTTGCAACAAACTGCTAAGGATTTTGAACTCAGTTTATACACCATAAATTAGTAAAATCTCAACTTTTGGTGTCAAAAAGTAGGGTTGACTTATACACAGGAAAATACGGTATTTACATAGTGGGGTATAGTGGCCAATCAAAATTGATAGGAGACAGAGAGAAAGTTCATTCATTCATTCATTCATTCATTCATTCATTCATTCACTGTTCAGTTTAGTTCAGTTCTTTTATTTAGCCAATTAAACAACATAAACAATTAAATAATTATGTACAACAATAGTAAAGTGGCAAGGGAACCCAGAAGAAATGAAGAGGCTTATAAAACCTGGGCTCCCTTGTTGCAAAGGAAATAAGAAGAATAAATAATTTTATGTGGAGTGGTACACAAATAATAACTAAACTAAGTTAAGACTAAAATTACTTAAGCCAAATGATAATAATATTATTATTAATTTTAGTGAAAGGAAATAAATAACAAGATAGAAGATATTTTTTAACATTAGATTGGAAGGTGTACAACGAGGAAGCATTGTGGATATCAGAGTTCAGTCTGTTAAAGAAAACAGGACCTTGATAGATAACAGAAAACTTCCTTATTTGTGTTAGACTACGACAGAAAGGAATATACACTGTAGAACCGATTTGAGCTACATGTGTTATAACCGTGTACCTGATTGGTATGTAAAAATTGAAAAAACTGGGAGGAAGAAAGTGGTTATCATAAGAATACATAAATTTACCAGGTAGGTATAAAGTACAGGTCACATTCGACAGGTCACAGGGACAGTTCACTGTTTTATTGATTGGTAACTGAGCCAAACAGTTTCTCCTCAATCTAAAAGGAAATTTTGGATAGTGATTATAGGGCTAGGAGACACTTTTGGGCTTCTTTATTTATCTGTAGCGTGGTGACCTGTATGTTGACCTGTGGAATGTGACCTGTACTTTATTCCTGCCAAAATTTACCAAGATTAAAAAAAAATAAATGTCTGTAAATTTCAGAATCTTAAGAGACTTGAATAATGGATCAGTACATATATGTGCATCAAATCCTTCCTTGTTGACAATTCTGATGATACTTTTAGTATCTTCGAAAGTAAGCATCTTTGAACTAGTTAAAACAAACTTGTGAACACATGATCTTTAAATATCACAAAGAGAGAAATGCAGCAAACACCAAAGGGAAGCACACGTATTACAAGTATGAAGTTTTAGCCACTTAAAGAACTTTTTTAGGCTAGATCAAGGTGATATAATATTGCCAAAAAATGCAAAGTTTTCTCATTATGTGTTAATTGGTAATGTAAACATCTTGGCAAAATTCAGTAAGTCGTATAAGCAAATTGGTTGATACGTAAGGTCATTCGATAAAATCAGGGACCAATCATTATTGTTGAGGTAAAGTAGTTTATAATGCAAACAATTTTGTTACATGTAAAAGGAGATTTAGAAATAAGTAAGATACAAAACAGCCCAGAATCGAATGTGAGGCTCTAGTGTGAAAAATATGTATTGAATATTGTTTTGTTGGCCTTGGTCTAAATGATTTTAAGGGTAATCCACAGGGATCAGTTTTTTGACCACACCCCCAAACTCCCTTACAATTATCAACAATCTGGAAACAAAACACAATAATTTCTTTTTGAAATCAGCTTCTTGTCCTGGTATTTTACATGCTGTAAAATTAGACCTCTGATCACACCCTCCTGGGAAGCAGGCTCTACTATTATTGAAAATAGCAAAACACCTGGAAATTTCTCCTAAGTTGGCAACCATTGCTTTAGTAACCACAGTCATGTTTAATCCTGGTTGCTTGAATTTTCCTTTATTAATTTGACCTTTTTAGTGACCTCCTTTTTGACCTTGTTTCTTTGTCAAATTCCAGTACCGTGCGAGGGACTTTGTTATTAATGGACCAGGAGTGTTTGAAATTTCCTTTTCCCCAGCTGATGGCAGTGGCAAGCTGACTACTGAGGTGTTTGAGTTTACAGGCACTGGAGGGGTGACCATGGGCATGTATAATACTGATGAGGTAAGCATCCAAGCAAGATGTACATTGGAAGAGTAACTTACAATTTAGTCGGCTTGTGTGTTAAGAGAAGGCTTAATGTCCTTTATGAACAACATCTCGTAAACTAAGCAGTCAAACTTGCTGTTGCATTTCTTCAGAACTTTGAAAGGTGGTCATTCTTTGTTCTGTTGTTGCCATGCTCTGTTTCAAGGTGTTTTCCGATGGCAGAAAAATGGTGTTCACTTATGTGTTGATGTAAGTGTTGGGCAGTGTACCCGACATAATTTGCATCACACAAATCACATTTGAATAAGTATACAACGCATTGAGTGTTGACGATTGGGGGCTTGTTTTCCTTGACGCTCAGAGTTTGTGGCATTTTTGGCTTGTTGAATGTGAATGTGGAATCAACTTTATATCCTCTTCAGCGAGTTTCTCGGTTGTCCTTTATTGGCCTGCGGTATTACCGCTTTGACACACCTTGGATGAGATGTGAAAACTGTGAAAATCTTTGGAGGGCAAAATCTTGGGGTTATTTTTGCGTGTATTCCTTCCAGTCTAATGAATTAATCTCAATGTAGATTATTTTATTGGATTTTGACGAAATTTGGCAAAAATGTTCCTGGCATGTTACCACACTAAAGTGTGTGAGTCTTTTACAAAAATATTTTTCCTGTGGCATCCAAGCATGTGACACACATAGAAAAATATTCTATTGGCCAACTTTACAATGGATTTTCTCTGGAAGCAATCAGAATATCGAGAAAGTGTCAGACACGTTGTTAGACTATTGGCTCTTGAAAAATGTAGACCAGTTTGTTTGGTGTCCGTAGTAACACAAGGGCTATTAATTCGGTTCAGCAAACATTGTCAATTTTCTGTTTGAATGCTTGCACTTGCCTACCAAAACAAAACTTGTTAAAGTTAGAGATATTTTTAGATTCCATAGTTTATTAGCTTTCCAGTGATATATAGTTTTCTGGGGTTTCTTTAAAAACAATGCATACATGAGTGATTTTCAAAAGGGACCCCTTAAGGTCTGCAACAACTTTATTGACCCTTATACTTGAAAAAAATTAAGTTTACATGAAATAAAAATCAAAACTAAAAGGGGGTTGGCTTCCTAAAATAACTAGAAAGTTAACAAGGCTAGGAAGCCAAATTACATAGAATAAATTACAATATTAGGGTCGGAATGTCACACACACACACAGAGACACACACAAACACACAAAATTGAACTATAAATAACTATAAATAAATGAAATTTACAAGTCATGGGGAAAAAGACAAATATATTAGGAGTGAAATCCTGAATAAGATAAATGAAGAATCAAACTTAGAGCAGCAAATAAATCACAGAAATAGCTGGGAAGAAGCTTGTTACTCTGGGGAAAACAGAAACCAAGGTAACATTAATATTGGCACAGCAATTCATTTTTAAATGTTTTTTAAAATTTACTGAAAGGGGTTGACTTCATATCTTTTCCAAGAGAGTTCCATACCTTTGGTCCTTGAAAGCAAATGTTAAATATTCCATAGTTTGTTCTAGCTCGAGGCAGATAATAAGATTGATTTGCTGCACTTCGTGTATTGTAGTTATGGATACTGAGTACTGAATTAAAGAAGCTATCAAAATTGGAAGGTAATACCGGTAACTTGTTAAGAAATTTATACATAAAAAGTGCAATATGAAATGTAACAAGATCAGAGCGCTTTATAATTGCTAATAATCTAAACAGTGGAGTTGAATGTTCGTCAAATGAGGAAAAAGTCATGCTTCAAACTGCTTTTTTCTGTAAAATATATAAAGGCTGAAGTGTAGTTGAGTATGTATTACCCCAGATAATTATACCATAAGTCAGAAATGGGTAGATTAAAGAGTAGTAAAGATTAGTAAGAATATCAATATTAACATAATGGCAAAGCTTAGACAAGATGCCTATACTTCCTTTAATTTTCTTTACAATACACACAATTTGAGGTTTCCAGCGAGGATAAATTTGAATCAATTAAAATTCCTAGGTATTTAATACAGGAATCCTGTTACAACTGTTTCCCATTTAAAGTTCGGTGGAAGTTGAATGTTACTTTCCTTTGAGGAGGATGAAGAATTACAAATTAAACTGGTTTTTTCTATATTGAGAGAAAGTTTATTTGCACAAAACCAGGATTAACATTAGAGAGTTCATTGTTAATACTTGCCTGTAGAGAGGTGAGATTTTTATGTTTGCAGAATAAATTGGTGTCATCAGCAAATAAATGGAAATAAAAAACTTTAGAGCAATGGTGAAAGTCATTAATATAAATTATAACAAGAAAAGGCCGGATTGGTCCAAGGACTGACCCCTGAGGAACGCCGCATGAAATATGTTGCTGCAACATGAAATGACTGCAGTAACCTTAAAATCATTGATCTGCAACAAATTTTCCAAACAGCTATGAATGTCATCGAGTGTGTGACTGTTTGCAGAACATTTTTTTTCTTCTATGCTTTGCTGGCACAAACCAACACCAGTGTGTCAGAAGAATTTTATTGCATACTGGACTTCAAGCAAGGGTGCCCAGCCAGGCAACAAATAAGTTTTCGCAGTCGCCCAAACCCAAACTTTAGTCACCTCAAGGCGCCACTAGAGCACAGATTTGACTGGATAATTATACTTGTAGGTAAAGATGTCTATATGGGACAAAACCTCACTTCCAATGAGAAACCACTAGTCTTCCAAGCTATGTTTATAGTCCTTGTTTGACCACAAATTCTTTGGTTTCTCATCATGAACTCGTCAATTGTGCCAATGTTTGTCAGTGAGTCAGTGAGTCCTTGTCATGTTTCGTGCCTGAGCGAGTCAAAGGGTAATGAAATTCATTCTCCAAGTTGGTCATAGTATTAAAGGTGCAGTAAAACGGGTAACAAATTTGTGCAATGTTCCGCGCAACATTGTTGCGGTACGAGTTGAAGAGCGATGTTGTCCGTTTTACCACCTGCGTGAGCATCTTGTCGCGCAACAATTTTCGTCGTTTCATGTTGCAGCAACATGTTGCAGAAAGTAGAACAGTCTTCTACTCTGCGCAACAAAATTGGGGAGTGTTGCACGAGTGGTAAAATGGGCAACATCACTCTAACTCGTGTCGCAACAATGTTGTGTGGAAAGTTGCATGAATTTGTTGCCTGTATTACGGAACCTTAATTTGAAATATCTTCAGTCTACCTGAGAAACCTAATCGTCCTGTGAAAGCTACAAAATCAGCAATCAACCTTTGGGTACGAAGCATGAACTTTGATCGGAGTGGCCTTTGAGAACGATAGATCTATGACATAAATCATTTTGATACCGAGCGCTCTCGTTTGGGGCCGACTAATTACCAAGAGTATCTACACCTTAGTGAGTGAGTCAGGAATGCAGTGCCCACAACAACTTGTTCCTATGCTTCAAATATCCACGAGTTTAAAACTCTGTAAAGAAGTGACTTAAATTCGTTTTACAGTTTCAGGAGGAAATATTTTGCAGCTGGTAGCTGTAAGGAACCTCTTTAAAAATGCATTCAAATTTTGCTATTATTTTGCCATCAAGCATGTTTGCATTCAACATTAGGAGAACGCATCCCAATCTTGGGTCCCTGTGATACTACATGTACCTGTACCTGGTACATGTAAGTGGTGAGATTTTTCGTCATTCATCTATCATTTCTGCGCCATCTTGAATTACGTCATAAATGATATCGTGAGTTCAGCCTTGCTCGGTTTTCTTACGCGCTAGTGAAGTTCGATGTTTGAATCAACAGGCAAACTTAACTAATTTGGGTCAACCTAAACTGCAGAGTATGGCTCATGTGAAGTATGGCGTTTGACATGGGCTTTGCAGACCGAAAATATATATTTTTTAAACTAAGTTTCAAGTGACATGAACTACGGTAAGCAGCTAGACTCCGTGGCACCAGGGTGTGACACGTAAGATTATGATAAAAAAGTCCCTGTAAAATCAAGCACTGTTTGTGTTGTACAATAATTATAGAGAGCAAAGTCAACCAATGTTGGCTTCGTTTACTTAATTTTCCCTAGCTTTTGAAGGCAAAAAAAAAGGTGTCCTAGTAGAACATAAGTGCTTTTGCTGAACACATCTTGTATTGAGCATGCTGGCTGAGTCTGAAGCTTTTAATATTTGCTGCAAATAACAACCAAATCCTCGTTTACATTTCAATATTGTTTTCTTGTCACAAGATCTGAAATATTACCAAATCACAGCTAAATACCAGCCAACAAGGAAGCGTACAACCAATTACAACCCTGTCACCTCATATTACAAACCTGTAATCAATTTCAGTATTATGACATCAGACTACCGCAGCAATGGATACTCCAATGCATTCCTGATCTACAATAACATTATTACAACTAGTTGGTTAACCATTCTTGTAGGAAGCAAGAAAACAAAACTTATGAATACAGACATGTACAAGTGACCTAAACACAAGAGTAATGCTAAAATTGAATGTATATAACTGAGGGCTAACCTCTATCACATTTCATGCCATGTTTGATTAAACAAGGAAACAAGTGGTATGCTTTATACCATGGCCAGTGCTTATGTAAATGACTTTGATATCCTTGCCTACTCATAATGTTGCTGTCCTTTTAGTCCATTAGGGATTTTGCTCACAGCTGCTTCCAATATGCTTTGGGTAAAGAGTGGCCTCTTTACATGAGCACAAAAAACACAATCCTTAAGAAGTATGATGGCAGATTCAAGGACATCTTTGAAGAGATCTATCAGAGGTATCTTTATCATCAGATATTTCAGCAATCTTCCACAATAAAACACAACTTAAAGAGCTGAATTTGAATTTACATTCTTTTTTATGTTACATATTCTTTACATTTCAGGAGTTATGAATCACAGTTCAAAGAGGCTGGAATTTGGTATGAACACAGACTCATTGATGACATGGTGAGTCACTACTTTAAGCTGAGCGGTGGTGAACAATTGAATATTGTTGCAGGATGAATGAGTCACTATGTGTACACAGTACGCACAAAGTGCATAATCCTCAGGAAGTCATTGGAAATAATAATAATAATAATAATAATAATAATAATAATATATTTGAAGGCCTCGGAGCATAACCAACCGATGTCGAATCTTGGGTCATTTTTTGATTTTGCTCGGATTTGCCCGAATTTCTGCATGTGAACTGCAATTCGATTGAAAAACATTGTCTGGTATTTTTATCACTGATTTTTTTTTTCAGTTTGGAGATATAATGTGTGCAAAAAATGCGTTTTTTCTTGCATACACAAAGAAACCAACCTTCCATGAGAGTGGTTTGCAAACCGCATTACATCTTCTTTCAATCGAATTGCAGTTTACACGCAACAATTTGGACAAATCAAGGCAAAATCGAAAAATGACCCAAATTTTGACATAGGTTGATTATGCTCTGAGGCCTTCATTTATAGAGTGCATTTTCTACAAGATTCAAAGGTGCTGCTTACACTAATCACGGCATAAAAAATAAATAAATAAATAAATAAAAATAAAAAATGAGAAAGAAAAGAAATGTAGTTGGGAGGACATATAAGCCAGGACAGTTTTGCTTTGTTTACACTGGCTGTGCTGGATTTCTGTTTGGGGGATTCATTTTTCTGTCTTCTTCCAACTTTTCGTTTGCGATTTTTTTTGTAGGTTGCATATGCCCTCAAGTCACCTGGTGGATTTGTTTGGGCTGCGAAAAATTATGATGGAGATGTTCAGTCAGACACCCTTGCTCAAGGTAACATAATTATGTTGCAGATTATTTCTTGTGGATCAATCAGAATTTGATCATTTTAGTGGTGGAACTTACATGAACATAATGAAACAGAACCAGTGACATAATGAACCCAGTGTTAGAAAATCCTTACTAAAACGAATGCAATCCAGAAGTGCAAACTCCAAACTTACATCTGGATATAGCTGAAGAAAAAGCTGAAAACTAAATGAATGTGACACATACATGTATGACTAAGGTTGAATGCGAGTCAGGTTGAGGTTTATGGCCTGATATAATTATCTCTTTTAGGTGAAGACTTTAATCTTGTGGTCTTCTATTGGTGCTATCAACTTCTGAAATAATATCAATGTGCTCATTACCCTTGCAAACCTCACTTCATGAGAATTTTCCAACCAATTTGTTTTAACAGGCTAGAGTCCTTTTAAAAGGAACCCCTGTTGTAATGGCATTGTCTCCTGGCACTTCATCATATCAGGGTTCCACTGTAAAACAAGAAATTTGTGTCTTTCACATTATTCTGGGGACAGTCTCTATTTCTCTTAGCTGCTTCTGTCCCCTTTGCTACTTCATTTTTTTGAGCTTCACTGCTCTTTGCAATCCCTTTGCTATTAAAGAAGGAAATGCTTGCTGTTGTCTGGTCAGGAACTGTAACCACACCCTGAATGTGCTAAAAAACAATAATCAAGCAAATTGTAAATTAAAGTGATAATTGGACTTTACCTTTAGTAATTATGAGAACAGACAGTTACAGTATTTAGACATGTGTGCAATGGTTTCTTTCTTCATACCACATGAAATAATCAGTGTTGTTAATTCTTAAAGTGCACCTAACCCCAAAATATTTTTTCGCTTAAATAAATCTTTGCAACTGTTCGAAATGCATTGTGCCTTTTTAAACCAAATCTTGATTTTTTATAGGCTGTAAAAGTTATGAAATCTAGCCATCATCTGGTCCATGACCAAGCTACATGTAGTAAGGGGCATGGGACTAATCCTGATTTGACGTCACAGACTGCTTTGCAAGCATGTTTACAAAGACTTCCCCTGATGCAAATCAGGAATAGACCCATGCCCCGTACTAGCCGGGCCATGGAACAGATGATGGCTATGTTCTAGGACTTTTACAGCCTATAAAAAGTCAATATTTGGTTTAAAAAGGCACAAAAAGGCGCAATGCATTTTGAACAGGTGCAAAGATTTATTTAAGCTAAAAAATATTTTGGGGTTAGGTGCCCTTTAAATGTTAATTATTGCCACTTTTTATTGAAAGGGTTCCCTTTTTGGATTTCACAGTTTTTAACCAAATTGAGCTCAGACAAGTTTGAGTTTTTATCACTGCTCAGCAAAATGCAAAATGTCTTGGATAGGAAGGAGATCGAATTCTGATTGTTTTGGACTGTGCGCATGTAACAGTTGTGTTCTTCTCAGGGTTTGGGTCACTTGGTCTCATGACAAGTGTGCTTGTGTGTGGAGATGGGAAAACAATTGAGGCTGAGGCTGCACATGGCACTGTGACCAGACATTACAGAGAACATCAAAAGGTAGAAAAATCTCACAGCTACAATGACTACAGTATTAACCGTAATAATAATAAACTGATGGTTTAGAAATAGATATTTTACTTAGGTGAAATATATAGTCAACCTAGTTTAGGTTGAACTGTCTGAAAAAGGATTTTCTCTATGGGGTGTGGTTAAAAATAGGAGCATGGTGTTTGGAGGGATCTGAAAACAAGAAAATAGTTAAATGAGAAAACTAGGAAAATGGAATCTCTGAACTCTCATTTTCTCTTTTCCTCCCCCTCCATCTACTACCTAACCTCCCCTCCCTGGCTAATCCCAATGTTACCCCCTGATGACCTACCCACTCTACCATCCCTTTCCACATCCGCCCATTAGCAGTATACACTGAAATACTGAAATAACGAATTTTATTTTGGCACTGACACAAAGGCCTGAACTCATGCCCTTCAGATTTGTAGTCAGCTGTCTCCACAACCACACTACACAGGACAACCTTGCTAATTCACCTGTGCTACTTTGTACTAACCCTAACCTAGGTTGAATGCTGGTTCAACCTGAGACAAAAATGCTACCTGCAATATCTGAATCCTCTGAATTAGGAAAAGACTACTTGCCTTTTTGGTTTTTAAACTCTCCTCCTTAACATCTGAGCTGAATGTGGTGAAGAAAAACAGGTAGATCTTTAAAATTCCCTGAGCTGAAACCAATTTACGAGGCTCCTAAATACATTTGCAATGTTAGTAAGAGATCTGATGGTGACACTTCTATTGATTTCAGAGAGGTTGTATGAGTAAAAAAATTCCTAAAGCTGCGGCTGCAGTTGTTGCAGACTAATATACAGAAAATTCAGCCTGTATGTCTCTCAATTTTTGTTGAAAAAAAAAATGTTTGCACACATAATAGAAATGAAAATAAAACGCATGAATAAATAACGGATGAAAAATGCGTGAATAAAAATGAAAAAAAATATGTTTGCTCTCATGAATAAAATTAATAAATGAAGGAGTTGAACGATAGGTAAAGAGAAACAGTTAAGAACGATTTCTGGCTCTATAGTAATGGTCAGAGCAAGGTTTGCAAGAGTAACTTTCAGAAAATTACAAGACTAATAGTATGGATCCGCCATGTTGGTGTCCCTCTGAGAATTATTAATATTATACGTGATAATTGAAAGTAAAGTGGAAATAACGGTTTGAGAATACTTGTAGTTCGGAATGCTACAAATACAATTGGATCAAATTTCAAAGAGCTGTAGTTGTAAAGGAAAACCACGCACAAGCATGAAATTTTCCTTGAAAATTTGCCTCACTGGTGTGTAGAGAATATTCAAACGAGGGCTTTGTGATGCCCTTAGTTTCAGTTTTAGAATTTTTGTGACATCACATGAAAACCAGCAAAACTTGAAATGATATGAATGTGTGGTTCCCACCTGCAGCTGATCTATGCTATAATTGTGTGGTCGGTCATGTTAGATGTCATGTGTTAATTTACAGGGTAATGAAACAAGTACCAACCCAATTGCCAGTATTTTTGCGTGGACTCAAGGTCTTCGTCACCGGGCAAGACTTGACAAAAATGCTGATCTGAAAGCGTACGTAAAACTTGATACTGATACTGCCTTGTCACTAATTTAGTTATATTTCTGTCCTCCCCAGCCTTCCCCACCCCTTCTATGAAAATTCCATTGTTTTTTTGTTACATTGAAGCGTTATGGAGTAAGGCAGCTTTCACAGTTGTTAGTAACGTTGTGTTTTCTTTGTAGATTCTGTAAGGCTCTGGAGAAAGCTTGTGTGGCCACTGTTGATGCTGGTAGCATGACAAAAGATCTCGCGGCTTGTATCTATGGACTTAGCAAGTAAGTAATCAATATATCCATCTGATACCTGCAGCTATAAAGAGCAAGGTTTTGGAGCAAGGTTTGGGCCTTTCTCTGGGAAAACCAGAATTTGTCATGTTTTGTTCATTAATGGTAGAAGTTTCAGTTGAGATTGTACTTTAAGTTTCGTCTAAACTAATGCAAGCGCTGACTCGATTTGTTTTTCTTTTCAGTGT
This sequence comes from Pachyseris speciosa, assembly GCA_016490735.1. NCBI lineage: Eukaryota > Metazoa > Cnidaria > Anthozoa > Scleractinia > Pachyseridae > Pachyseris > Pachyseris speciosa. The sequence continues at coordinate 161,610 of JAEMWC010000124.1, read as the reverse complement.
GAAACGAGACCAGTACTACTCAACAGTAGAATACTTTGACGCTGTTGTTAAGACACTTAACGAGCGTTATCAGCCACCTTCCTGATTGCCTATCATCAAATTTGTATTTAGAGTGTAAATGTGTGTAGACTGCGAGCAGTCGTACGTTTTTCCTTAGATCACTCGCGCGAACGGACGGTAACATTATGCAAATTGGAGGAGAGAACGAGGAGTGTTTGGGAATACGCGCTACTGAACTAGGAGAAGAAAGGGAGTGCTCGCTGTCTAAACTGTGTGCTGCTCCACAGCTTTAATTGAATGTTGTATTTACCCCAATAATTCTGTATCACTTTGCACTCCCTGCATGTAGCATATCAAATCGCTGTTTGCCCTGATGAAAGAACGCGTCTATTAACGAGAAAGAAAACATCGCATTAGTTAATATTGTCAGGAGCACGCTTCATCTGTAGTGGCTGCCCCTGCGTATTGAAATGGAACGGTTGAAGCCTTATGCACTCAAGCAAATTTTCTTTGGTAAGTTTGTTGCTCGGATATACGGATCATTAAACAAACTGGCAAACTGGAAAACAGGAACAAAAGAGAAGGTGCCAAAATCGCAAGGAAATTTTGGTTGTTGGCAGACGTTGAAAAGAAAGGGAATACAATTGAGAGTCCAAAGCTTTCTGTTTGGTCTTATCTTCACTATGGAACAAAAACTTATTGTTCTATGACAATTCAGTGGGTTCTGTCACCGTTTTCGCCGTGGCCGCTGAGTACCTACTACCAGGCACGTTTATAGCCTGCTTGTTAATTGAATAATGTTGTACAAATTGTGCACATTTATTTGCTGATCCAGCTGGAACATTTAATTTCAAAAGTATTTTTGAAATTTATTTTTTTTATTGATTAAAAAACCCACTTTTCCAGCAGATAGTTTTGATTTAAACAAGTGACAGGTTACCTCGTTTACACGAGCAAAAAATTTCAGAAAATGTTCTTGTGCATGGGGCTTACGTGTTTGTCTCGAATACTTGCATAAATGAGACGTCATTGTAGCTAATGTACTGTTCACTCGTGAACTAAAAGCCTTGTCGCTTTAAAATGTCACAGTTGCTCAGCATGTAGTTAGGATCCTACTTTTAATTTCGTTACTACTCCTGCATTGCAGTAGTGGAAATATTTCTTTGACTGAGCGGCTACAGTAGCATGCGTCAATAAATACGTGTGTAAGCTACCGTAAATTAATTACGTAGCATTATGTACGAAGAAATAAAAATTCTTTTCTCGGAAGCGATCGTTTTATTTTAAATGATTTTTGTTTTGTCTCCAACCTCGTTCCCAGGGTCCTCTCTCTTCCTCCCTCGAGAAAGTACCCTGGTTGCGGCTGGTCACGTGTCCAGGCGTACAAATCAAATCCGCACAGAGGGTGGGTCCTCTTTGTGGAGACAAACTTTAACCTTCCTACCCCTCCCTTCAATCATTTTTCTGGAATCTGCAAAATTCTAGCAGACACGTGACCAGCCGCAACCAGGGTACTTTCGCGAGGGAGGAAGAAAGAGGACCCTGGGAACGAGGTTGTTTTGTCTCGTGTGGGGAATATAGAGACCTTACGCAACGACGACGACGACGGCAACGAAAACGTCATTTGAAAATGAAACTTCCCGTTTTTGTAACTCTTTCGAGATTATTCCAACTTGTTTAACTTAAAAAAATGCTGGCGAACTGCCCAGGGTCTGAATTATTGTGAACGGTGTTAAAGTAAAGAAAAAGAAAAAAATTTGCTGTCATGCGGTCACGTTCTAGTGAAAACCGAAAATTTAGTCATTTCACGTCGACGTTTTGCAGGTGACAGCAAAGAAATGTACCAAAATGTAAAACGCACGTGTAGAGCGATTGTTTTTACTCATTAAGCCCATTGTTGTGTGGCGTTCTCGTTGCCGTTGCCGTCGTAGTTGCGTTAGCTCCCTAATGTCTGGGCATTGTTTTTACATCGTGTAGGGTGAGTGTTGTCGATGCCTATGCTAATTACCTTAAGGTTCAAGCTCCTTTTGTAGTCTTGCGGTTGTAGGTCGTTGTAGCGATTTGGCTTCTAAACAAAGCTCTTATTTATCAGATGAACCAAAAATGGAAGTGTTCTATGTCTCACTTGCCTGCTATCAGGGGCACCCAACGAGCCAAATCAACCAAAAGCTGTAGAAAGGCATTTTGAAGTACCTTATGGTGTTAGAAGTCTGTTTAAAGTGATGTTACCGTTAGCTAGAATTTGATCTATTCGGATTCCTTAGCTGAAATTTTAATTTGCCGAAAATGTCAAACTGCTAGCTGAAATGAACTTTTCATGAACTTTCTGGAGAACTATTTTCTTTCCGAAAATGCTAGCCGACTTTTTTGACTGCCAAAAAACAGCAAATACGACCTTTCCGAAAACCTCGTGGGCTCTGATTTCCCCATTGCGAATCTTTTAGGCCACGTTCCACGAAAATCCGAGTGCACTCTTTGATAGACGCCGAACGCCTAAGGCGAACTACCCGCCGCTGAACCGATATCTACCGAAACGTTTCGTTGGGTGCCCCTGTAATCAGTGCCACGGGCCATATTACAAGTTGTGACTTGACACTTTGTGTCCATCTCGGAAATAAAATGGGGTGGAACCATTATTAACGCACGGTGTAATGTTTAGCATGGTCACAAAACTACTTAGCAAGGACGGTTTCGTATACTCGATGCGCTTGGGCAAACAGCCAAGTTGGTGTTGAGAAAAATATGTGAAATGCTATACTGTTATATTGGGTAGAGCTCATACGCAATTTTTTGTTTCCTTTCGCTCCAAACCTTTCTCAATTTTTCCTTCTGTTCCCCTTAAACTTTTCTGGCTTACTGGGGCGAAAAAGGAAGTGTACAGGAGGGGTATGGGAAGAGTACGGTAGGAAACATGGCTTTACTGGTGGTAAATAATAGAATTAAGGAGTGAGAGGATAAAGGGGAAATTGAGAAAGAACACAAAACTTCCAGATAAGACAAGGCCAATCATATCCTTAAAGAAGTTTAAAGGTTAAGTTCATCCCTACTATACTACTCTCAGTTAATATCATCCTAGTTTGCAGCTAGATCAAAACGACTTAGCGCCAGTCAAGGTATCAAATGTGCTGTTGTCAGAAGCAGCACTTACCGGTTTGGGGGTACGGGCGCGTTTCTTTTCCAGTGAATTTGATAGCCCATCATAACATAAAACCTATCCATATAGCATTCACTCAACAAAACAAAAATACCAGTTTGGTCCACATTTTATTGAAAATTCATCGTAACATTTTCATTTAAAACCATTTCGAAACACATCCGTTCGCTGAAGAGTGACATCTCTTTCTTACACCTCCCCCCCTAAAAAAACAAAACAAAACAAAACAAACAAACAAAAAAAAACCCAACAACAACAAATACGTTTATAACATCAAGGTTCTGAAATCACTGGAAAAATGCATTTTAAGAGATGCAATATTCCTTAAAATAACATTTTTTTAGTACAAACCCAATCTTCCATGTTGACCGTGATGTGGGTAATTAAGTCTCGGCCTAAAGCTTTAACTCTCATCATAGGAAGTGATAGCACGTAAGCCCACTACTTTGGTGACCGAAAAAGGCCCAAGTGTTCTATTAAACTTAAAATTGTAAACCGCCTTTTTCTTCGGGTAAAAAGAGCAAATATGCTCGACATACGCTACAGTGAATGATCGGTTTGAGAAGCTTGAACTCGGTTTAGACCACACAATCCGTGTCCATTGTAATCGTCATTATTACAATTCCTCATCTTCATCGCCGTCCTCCTCGGCAGCGTTTCTGATGAGCATGTAGTTATCGAGGTCAATAGAGCGGCAGTTATTAATGGCATATCTTAGCCGTTCAGCTAGCTTGTCAGCGCTAGAATAGCTTGGCAGACGCAGCTGAAAAAAGCACGTTTGTGCCGTGGGAAGACTGTTAGGTTCCTGTGAATGTAAAACAAATAGGATGCGGTCATATATTTTTTCTCGGTCTTAGTGAAGAATAGAAACGAATCAGAGTGAGGCCATTCTGAAATTGTTTCATTCATGAGGCAACTACATCAGGCCCTGCCCTCTCTCATATCACAACTGTTTACATTTTAACCGAACATGTGAAATTGTCCAGCTCTGACTTGTCAAGGAAACAAGAAATAAAATTGCCACACCACTCATCTCGTCATTTGTTAAAACTTTCTCTCTTTTTGTACGATGCACTAAGTGATTTGGACTACAGCTGTTGAAATACACGGACTGGACTGCCATTGCACCTGTAAGAGGGAGGGATAAGGGAAGGGAAATTGTAATACATAAAACGCAGGTTCAACTCTGGGTTCAACCCTGATAATCCGCGGGCTCAGTTTGTGTCTGAGATTCGCTACACGAACACCAGGTCCCTGCTGTTTGTACGTCAGTTAATGAGCACAAAGCCATAGCCGAACAAATGTTTCTCTTACAGTTGTCTAATGTATTCCTTGCTTAATAAACGTCCCCCTCTACTTTTGCATGTGGTTTACTCCACTACTTTCTGGAGGTCACCACTTTTATGGGAGTTCTTAATGGTTCCGAGTGGGGTTCGTAATTGTAGATTACTTTGAACGCGGCTTGGATAAGACTGCGATTATTCAAGGTATTCTAAAAAGACACCAGAGTCAAAACACACCATAAAACTAGTATCGCTCACCCTATCAACTTTGACTATCTGAAAACGTTGAGTTATGTCTGAAGCAGTCGTTGGAAGTCTGGAGCGGCCTGATACAAATCGCATGAACAATACCCGCTCCTCGTTGGAGAATGACTCCAAGGTAGACCATAACCACGTGACCAGGGGATCAGTTGGTTCCACTTCCCGGTATCTATAACAGGAGAGTGAAATGCCGATTGTTGGAACGTTTAATATAGAAAAAGATATGACAAATACAAGAAATCGTACATAGATGGTTGGATAACAAATATGCTTTAAAGTCGTTAGAACGATTACATGATCCTTCACATCAATACGCACAAAAAATGGATGAGTTATATTTCATAGTAATCAGAAAGTATGAGTCGTTTGTATTAGCGGATAAGTACTACGTCACGTCCTTGTCGAACCGTGAGAGTATGGAATTAGCATATAGTCGATATGAAGAAGTCTATAACAAATGCGAATATAGAGTTAAGTGTAAAGGAAATACACTAAAGAAGCAAGTCCAAACAATGATCGAAAGTGTGTGCGTTGCAGAAAAGTTTAAATGTTTACATGATTCGACGCATCCTAACTCAAGTCATTAAGATGATTTATATTCTCGTTTTATTGCAAGTGTTTATATATCAGTTTTGCGTAAAAATTATGAGGGATATGTGGAAGGTTTTGATATACCGATAATAGAATATGAGTACTATAAAAATAAAGTGAGTTTGATAGATCAAAACTCAGATCATAACTAATAACCATATTTAAACACACTATAAAAAATATAAATATTTAAGCAATATACCACAACTTTCTATGGTTTATAGGCTGATAAACCACGCGGGATGTTGGAAGAACACTCGAAGAATTCGTTGCAACATCCCAAGTGGGTTATCAGCCTATAAACCATAGAAACTTGTGGTATAATAATCCAGAAGACGCACGAAATTTCCATGAGTTTACTGGAACAAAACCATAGCTGATTGACCAATCAGAGGGTGCGCATTGATTTTGTTATTATATAAATAGTAATAGTATATATAGTATATAATGGAGAATCGAAAGAGGGGAGGAGGTCAACATGGTAAAATTAAGTATTTCAGTGAAAAGAGAGAAAGGACGCTATCCCGAACATCAAAGACTAAATGTATGTTAAATAAGCATGGTTTTGTAGTGTATGTCCAGTCCATGATTATAAATTATCTGGTAAGCATCAACATCTTAAAGGTAAAAAGCACAAGAAAAATGCAGAAAATGCATCAAATATCACGAATAAAGTCAATTCTGTAATACATAAATAATTTATTCAATTCAAAATATCCATAAATTGGGTTATTTGAATTCAAACAATATTTCAACGCATTATTTTAAACATTTAAAAACAAAATATATAGTAATATTATATAGTAAAATGAAATCTGCAATATCTAATTATATAGATATGATTAACCCAGATCTTAAGAAATTATCCAAATCACAACTTAATACATTGCTTTTGAAGCAGAATGTAAAAACATCCCCTAAAATTGAAATAGTGGATGATGAACCAGTTCCTACCCCACAGAGTATAAAACCAACACCAGAACCAAGGAATATGAAACCAACTTCTACACCACATATGAGTGGCAAACAACAGTACCTGTTCCAATACCTAGGAGTGATTATCTTTTTAAATTTGATGATAATCTTTTCAAACAGAAAATACAAGTTTAAAACCGTTTGAAATCATACAAAAACGAAATTTACAAAATAAAAAATTCAATTCTTACACAAACGAATATAATTTTTTTTAAAGCGTTTAAATGATGATAAAGAGATTAACAACATATTTTATGAAATGGTTTCAAAAGTAAAAAAAATGACAGAAAATTAAAGGAAAATGATAGAGTCAGAATTGTAATTCAAAATAATGAATTACCTGATAATATATCGACAAAATTCGAAGAAGTAAAAGATTTTAGATTAGATGATATTGAATAAATAATAAACATTCTCGAATACAAAACAATTCCAATAGAAAAATGCAAAATTACAATACAAAGTGTAAAAATACCACATGGAGCTGGTAGACTATATATGACAAAAAACACAGCAATTAGAAAAAAATGAATAATTACCATCAAAATGAAGATACCATTTACTTAGCCAGGTTACAGCATTTGCTAAATTAAAACCTGAAAAGTGGTCTGAAACACAACTTCAAGATGGTTTCAAGAAATCGAGACAATTACAGAAAGATCAAGCATTAAAATTACATGAAAATGCAAACGTTGAAATAAACGAATAGTAACGACCTGAATGATTTGAATAAATTTGCAAATTATCTGAATAAAACAATTAACATAATAGACTCAGAACAATTCAACGAAATAATTTCTACAGCTATTGTAAAATTCATTAATAATTCATAAGACTAACGACCAATCTACGGGTAGTATTTGAGTCACATGGATACCTCTCTAAACCCCAATAAAAATCATTAACTTTCATAAAAGTGTCCTACTCCGCTAATTAGTATGCATTAACTTTCATACAGATCTCTACTGATTAACATTACAAACACGACAAACACAATCTATTGTTTCATTTCACAAGTAACATAAAATATTCGCGTGAGAACTTTATGGGCTTTAAAACGGCTCGCCGTTTTAACTGCCCATAAAGGTCTCCCGCTCATATTTTATGTATTACATAAAGGGCGTGAAGGTAAAAATTATTTATACAAAACAAGAAATCATTTTGATGTTATCAAATTGATGACGGCATTTTATTCTGTACCATATTATTGCCATGACTGTAAAAAAATTATACAAAGAGAGATATGCACAAATACCCATCAAAATGTTTATCCTGTTTTTCTTAAATAAAAGGAAAAAATGCGAAGGCACAGAAATTCCTCAGTGTGATAAATGCAACAAAAAATTTTATGAAAAAATGTTTCAAAAATCATCTCAAAAATCGATCCAAAAAGAAAAAAAATTCTGATATTGCTTGTGAAAAAGTGAAAAACTGTTCAAAATGTGAACGAACAATAACTGGAAAATACATTGCCATTCATAAATGTGGATATCGAGAATGTACAAACTGTGGAAGGTACGTTGATATGAATCATAAATGTTATTTGAAAAAGGTAAAAGCAAAAGGTGGTTATTGCACATTTGACATCAAATATCCTTGTCGATTGAATAAATCAATTAAAAAGAAAGATTGGTGTTAGATCGTATACAGAAAAATACCTATTTACGATTTTGCATGTACTCAGAATACTGGTACTCATGAAGTTAACTTAACCATCTCACAAGATAATAGAGATGAATATATTCATAAGAATATCGAAGACTTCTGTAAAGGCATGATAAATGATACATTTGAAGGATAATAATAGTAAAGGGTACGACGCTCACTTTATTTTAAAATGGTTAGTAGACTAAGGTATGAAACCATATTGTGTATACAATGGATCTAAAATCATGGTCATGGAAATACCAAAATTAAGAATTCGTTTCATAGATAGTTAAACTTCCTTTAGATGCCATTAAGAGCTTCTGCCTGAGAGACCGGGGCAGACTTGGAAATGAAGGTTGGCCGATTTCGCTTACAATTGGTACACAAAGTCTTTGTCTGGACTTATGTAATATGCCAAAGTTTCAGCTTCAACGACCTTTTTATAGCCGAGTTCTGGAAATCAGCCTCTCAGGGGTCCGGAGAAGCTGATTTTCAATGCAATTTTGGCCACTTTTCAATCTCCCTTTTAGCAACGTACAATAGATTTCAGACAAAACCGAAACCATATTTGTAATGCCCTATCCTTAGACTTCTATGGGTAAAAACATCGGCTCATTGGAATTTTTAGTTAGGCTGTGGCTGTTATCACAACTTGGTCCTATTTGAAGCATATGAAGAGCAACCGAAAATGGCCTGTTTTTCAGATCGTACATTTTCTATGCCCATGTTTTATATCGTCAAGTCTTAGCATTCCTGCAAAGTTCAGCCCTTAGTTTAGTAATATCAAGAAAAAAATACTAAGGTTGAGGCTTTTTTTAACTACAAAAAGCTTTAAGAGAAATTACCTACTATACACTTCCGGTCAAAGTCTTAATTCCTTATTAGGAGAGTTTTTTAGACGCCAATCGCACATTTAACAAACAATCAATGATCCCAAAGTAAGTTATTAAAGGAAATATATATTTTCAAAACATACCTACTGTGGATTTGAAACCAAATTTTGTGTATTTGTAGTGTACTAGCTAAGTTTCGACCAAGGGGACTACATGAAAGGTGAGGAAGAAACGTTGATAACAAGAACAGTAATCAAAATACAATGAAACAAGTTGTTTAGTGAGTATATAAGTTAGGTGGGAAAGGTTGAGCCAAAAAAACTTTATTTGTAGGAATCTGCCTTGTTTCCATGACAACCTTGTTTGTCAGGCACAATTACCTAAGTGTGAGTTTTCTCGTCTAATTCTAAGTTTTTAGTCGTGGATACGCGAAGCGTAGGAACGAGTATTGTTAGGGGGCAGATTATGCAAATTTGTCACTCACTCAGATGTAAACAAATCGATATGTCAACGGCATACCAATAGATATCGATTTTCCGAAGTATTGCCGGAACACCTCTATCGGCTTTCCGAAGTAATGTCTAAGGAGCAACAGTCGAACCGATGAACGGAATGAAAAAAGTAAAGTAAAGTAACTTTATTTCAGCTCGGATCGAACGAATAAACGGCAAAAGGAAAGTCCGATCAAACAGCCGAACGGCGAAAGAAATTATAATCAATATTCCGTCACAAGCGCAGCTTCTCCTACGTTCATCCAATTCACGATCTGTGGAAAAAATATGAGTCATTCAACCCAAGATATTCCAAGTGTGCACAGGAATTGACGACGGAAACTTTTCACACCAATATAGCTGCATTCGCGAAACCATTTTCAGTGTTGGAAATAATATTCTAACGAAAACAATACAATCTAAAATTAAATTATTTTTAGGTGGCGCCATCGCGTCTACCCACAATGTAAACATAAGTTTGCTTTGAGAAATACTCTTCTTTTTAACTAAACGCGCCATTTTTTCAGTAAAAGTTTTGAATGAAACTTGTTTATTTTTATATCCAAAAGCATGGCGTCGATGGTTGTTTATGAAAACGACGGCAAATGTTGTATTTCCGACCGGCAGTAAAAAGTATAATTTGCATATGTCAAATTTCGGTTGCGTTCGATAGCTTTGTGTAACATTCTCGAAATACTGCAGTGTTTGGCTGGCTTCGTTTTGGCGAAATCGTCCTCTCGCCTGATATTTATCCGACCATACGGAAAAGTCAGAAACCTTTCAAAAGGAGCACATTTTTTTAAACTCCCACGATATCTCCCTGCCTCGATAATTCATTCAAACGCGAATATGTAAATATGCACCCCGAGGTCATGAACAATAAAATTGATGCTCAAAAGAGATGGACGTTTCGGAACGCATTAAAAAGTTGTTGAAACACTTTCCAGAAAGAGTTGTCACGCGTTAAAACTAGTTAAAACGCCGTTTTCTCGAGTCACCTTGGCTTAATCCCCCATATCGCAAATACGGTCACATATCCACGACTTCTTCACAGTTGTACTTTGATTTATTGACGTTTTCAAGTGTCTTGTGACAAACAAAGTTTTTTGCACTTTTTCATTCCTTTAGTACCCCTTCTCTACTCTTTTAATTTTATTGTCATTGACAAAAGCGATCTTTTGACTTCATGGAATAGTCATAAAAGCCACACTGTTGGATTCAATATGACGGATGTTGTGGAATTTATGACATTCTAACGTCACATGCCTTTATAACTGACTATTCACCATTATTGGAATTTTAAGCCCTAAGTTCATTTCTCCACCCCCCCGCCAGAACATAAAAAATACCTTGTGTGACTAGTGTTACTGAAATTTCCTATTTAGTTTTGACCCTTCCAGAGGTGCTTTCCTTCAAGCTTCCGTCTTAGCTCTTCTTTGGTATCGACTATAAATACAAATACCATCGTTACAATAAGGGTTGTAAGTGAATAAGCCTGGTAATACAATGGAGGGCCAAATTACTTCCTATATTCGCCTGGAGATTACATTGCTTTAGGGTGGCACGTGAAGCTTCTCCGCTGTGATTTATTACTGTTATTGGGCAATTCATCTCCAAGCTCTTTCGACTTTTGAAGTGAAACAACACCCAATATGGCGTCGAAAATGTTACCAATTGACTTGTGGCAACAAAACGGATAAAGCTCAGTAAAAAGTGAAAGGTGGGGATACCATTTAAGTTCGAGATATTTTGTTCAAATGTGTATACAGATGGTAATGGAACAACGATCCATGAATGAGTGGAACGAATAAAGTTTGAATGGTGATTGAATTTATGAGTCGCTTGGCTAGAGCTTTAAATTTTTCTTTCATTGTACATGTCTTAATTGGTTAATCCAAGCTAGAACCGGTTAAAGAATTCAATTAGTAAACCGTTTTGCTTGATTTTTGGAGAAATTAGTTTAAAATGTTGAGTCTTAATAAGTAACCTTAAACACAACTCTTGATTTGAAGTACACGGAAACTGACAGATATGTTTCTTAGAACTACGTTTGGAAACCTAACGTAACCTAACTTTTTTCGCTCCTCTACCAAATCCACTTACAGACTGAATAGATTTAATTAGTTTAATTAATTGATCGCAGATAGTTTCCTTTCTTGTAAATAAAAAAATAAAATAAAAAAAATAAAAAATAAAAACAGCCGGCAAGATGTCCACTTTCTTTCAAAGTGCTGGCTATGGAGCGTTTTCAGTCACGCAAGTAAAAAAATAAAATCATCAACCATTCAATAGATAAAGTCAAAAAATTGTGATATTATAGAAGAGTAATAAATAAACAACATGCCAAAGTCTCAGGGCCGTGCGATATCCCGTACTCGAGTTATTTGGCAAAATGTACCACTCAAAATTATTGTGTTTTGTATGGAAAAGCCATCTTGGCGTCCCTCTGAGGGAGACCAAGATGGCGACCGGAAAAGAGTTAAAACATGTATTTCTTATTTTAGCTATCTCAAAGGCTTTGTTCTCTCTGTTGAGCTTTTAAATATTCACAGAGAAGCTCATAGACGCTTTTCTTACCATGTTGGCTTTTCAAACCTCAAAAACACACGGTGAATCGATGTTTTCATGTAAGTGACATGCTTGTGAGCAGATATCTTTATGTCATGCACTGTGAAAAACTCTAAAATTCAAACTGCTCTATTTTCTAAACAAAGCAAGCTACCGAGCTGAAAACATGCAAGCTGATACATTTCTAAAATGTCTTGTACGTGAAAAAGATAACAATGCAAAAGTCTGTTTACTTTTGAATTTTAGGTTTTTTTTTGACTTCACGTGAAACCCCTCTATATATTTTTTCGCTGTTGTATTTTGTCTATTTACGACAGGGAAAAGTATACATGTAACTCAGTAATGCATTCGGAACTGCCTTACGCATATCGCGGTGGCCTGATGGTTAGCGGGCTGGACTCCGGATCGAGCGGTCCTGGTTACTAGGGCGTTGCCATGTCGTTTTGCCTTCTTTAACAGGGCCTCTCTCCACCCAGATACATGTATGAATAGGCGCCGGTGATTATCATTCTGTCCAGGGAAGAGGAGCTATAACCAATTTAAGCTCCAGCAGCTACGAGGCACTGGGCCTTGCGACGTCTTACCTTACCACCTACAGCAAGCATAATGACCGTCCAGGGGGATTATCGCTTCTAGTTTGTTTCTTATTACAGAAACCGGAGTTAAGGGCCAGCAATTCAGTGAGAGTCCGTCAAGACTTACTTTTTAATCTGATCTACAGCTAGGGGTGCCATAAAAAAGCACAAGTCCTTAAGTGCTACAAGAAAGCTGAAATATTGCATTTCCCAAGTTGCCAAAGCAGTAGCCTTTGAAGGAAAATCCACTCCACCCTTTTCTTGTCTTTGGATATATATGCAGCAAACCGATAAGTCTGGTTGCCACCATGGATCTGTGCTGACTAAGAAAGCAACAAAAGGAAAATCCCGATAGAGAAAGGGGAAGTGTGCCCCCACACGAGTAATCTTCTGGCAATTTAATCAAACACATTAGCGGCTTGGCGACGAAAACGGACCCGTCTAATACCTGGACCGTTTGCACTGGGGGACTGGGTATGAATAAAAAGTCCTTAATCAAAAAACCCTTTGCCATTATTTTGGTATTTCGATGTTGTACAATATTCAAACTAGTACGAATCCGTGCTAGTAGTAACACCAGAAAGTGTTGTGCAAACCTAAGTAAAGAATAAGGAGTTTGAGAGGGGGCTAGTTGGTAAAGACCTTGGCGAGCTGAATGTCGTTTCAACATGCAAAATAAAAAGTAAGGGGTGGTAAGTTATTGAAATTACTTTGTTAGTGCAGAACATTTTGGGTTCAACAACGACGAAGACCGTCTGGCCAGTTGCCCCAGGGTGCTGCAGTGTGGTGAGAATATATGTCACGTGACTTGTGGACGCCCAAAAATCAACCCAAACCCAGACCAAGCCTTAAGCCAAGCAACCGACCCGCAGGGCAAAGCAACTGACGTAATATATGCAACCCCAACCCAACCATAGATTTCAGTCGAGGGATACTATTTCTGTTCCCTGTCGGTGTCAAATAGCTTGCTCACGTGACATCCATTGTTTCCCTTTCAGCAAATCATATCCATTCGTTTTTCAGGTTCTCGTGCAAGCTCTATACATAATCATTCTCTGCAGTATGACGGAGACGAAACTAGACGCGAAAAAAGTGAATTCCAAGTCAATCACAGCCAGCAAACTACAGATAGGTTCGCATGTCGTGACGAATTTATACACGGTATGAATCATTATTATAGACGGTATGAATCAACCTGAATTTTCATTACTCGCAACGACGCACTCACGACCAATTTATCGTTGGGACTAAGGTTTTTAATGTTGCTTCACTTCGAAGGGATTATAGGAAAGGGGCATGCCTCTAAACGTGAAGCCAGGCAAGCGTTTATAGTGAGTGAATTTATCGAGACCTTGCATATAGACTGGAAGAGTCAGACTGCATTTTGCATTAGAAAATTAGCTATAATTATATTCGAAATTTACTAAAGGTTCAAAGCGATTTTCAAGTGGCGTCACGACAGACGTTGTGGTTGCATTTAGAATGACTGATATTTCCTTTTTCTGCAGAAAATACTGAAGTCCCAAACAGGTAGGTTATAGCACGAAATGAGACCACAAAGCTTGGCTTATTTCCTGATTGATTAGCGCTTCATTACCCGGGGCCACAGACTTGCTACGTGGAACGGGTTGAATGAAAAAAGATAAACTTATTATTGCAGTTGTGACAAAAAGATGCAATGGTGCATTGAGATTAGCCGGCAGGGGATGGGTTGTTAGATATATATCTTTTTTTTTTTTCATCAAAGCAGCTCCATTATCCTTAATTTTCAAGACTTCGGCCCAGAATTTTATAACCTTTGTCGGACCAAACTCTGATCTGTCCTAAAAAATCACATGAAAATTTCTAATTAACGGAGAGGTTTTTCGGTTACAATTAACTTCAGAGTCTCTAAATCATAACTTAGAAGAAAGAAAAGTATTAATCGAAATCAAATAGCTGATTAATACAGGCAACTTTTATTAAAACTTTTACCGGAAGTATCCTGCTTAGTCATCTTCTCGTAAGTTTTTCCTTAATAAAAAAGCCTCAACCTCAGTATTTTTTTCTTGATATTACTAAACTAAGGGCTGAACTTTGCAGGGATACTAAGACTTAACGATATAAAACATGGGCATGGAAATATACGATCTCAAAAACAGGCCATTTCCGGTTGCTCCTCATATGATTCAAATAGGACCAAGTTGTAATAACAGCCACAGCCTAACGAAATACTCACATGAGCCGATGTTTTTACTCATAGAAGTCTAAGGATAGGGCATTACAAATATGGTTTTGGTTTTGTCTGAAATCAATTGTACGTTGCTAAAAGGGAGATTGAAAAGTGGCCAAAATTGCATTGAAAATCAGCCTCTCGGGACCCCTAAGAGGCTGATATCCAGACCTCGGCTATAAAAAGGTCGTTGAAGCTGAAACTTTGGCATATTAAGCCGGTTACAGAAGAGCAAGTTTTCCTTGACAAGTTTTGACTTGACAAACTTTATTTGCTGGTGTGTAAAGGCAAAATTGTCAAGTTTTTCCTTGGCAAGTGCACTTGTTCAAAAACTAGCATGCTAGTTTTTGAACAAGTGCACTTGCCAAGGAAAAACTTGACACATTGCAGAACTTGTTCGTCTGTACGGGTCGACAAGGAAAACTTGTCAAATAAAATGTTGTCCGCTGTGTAATTGAATTGCTGGCTACAGTGAATACTTGCCAAAGAAAACTTGTTCGTTCGTTCACACCAGCAAATAAAACTTGTGAAGGCAAAACTTTTCAAAGAAAATTTGTCGTTCATAAATATGAGCAAATAAAAATTGTCAATGACACTTGTCAAGGAAAACTTGCTCGTCTGTAACCGGCCTTACATAAGTCCACACAACGACTTTGTGTACCAATTTTAAGCGAAATCGGCCAACCTTCATTTCCAAGTCTGCCCCGGTCTCTCAGGCAGAAGCTCTTAAAAGCTT
Organism: Pachyseris speciosa; assembly: GCA_016490735.1. Classification (NCBI taxonomy): domain Eukaryota; kingdom Metazoa; phylum Cnidaria; class Anthozoa; order Scleractinia; family Pachyseridae; genus Pachyseris; species Pachyseris speciosa. The sequence goes on along the minus strand of JAEMWC010000124.1, from coordinate 146,284 downwards.
TCCCTAAAACATTTGATTTGGATGAACTCAAAGAAGGATATTTCCCCATTACTTTAACAAAGCGTGTAACAAAAGTTGTAAAGGAAATATACCAGTTAAAAAACATTATGGATACAATCAAATGAAATCTGATGAACGAGAGAAATTTTCGAAATGGTATGAGGAACGTGTAAAATAACAACTATGTTTTTGATTTCCAAAGAGATAATTGAATATTGCAGAACAGATGTAGATATACTCAGAAGATAAATAATAAAATTTAGAGAAGACTTTATAAAATTATAAAAAAAATATTGATCCGTTAAGGTATATTACAATTGCTAGTCTTTGTACGGCAAGTTATCGTGCGAATTACATGTCTAAGAAAACAATTGCTGTTGTACCTAGTAAACCGTCTATTATGTGGCTAGACTACATGGCGTCTAAGAATAATATTCACATTCAACATGCTCTAAACGGTGGTCAAAAACAAATAATTATAAATAAACAAACTTATAAAGTAGATGGGTTGTGAGAAAAAAATTATATTACTGTATATGAATACTATGGTTGTTTTACGCATGGTTGCCCAACTTGCTATCGATCAAATATTATAAACAATAAGAAGAAAAAAGACATGGGAACATTAAATAAAAATACTATTGAACGCGAAATGATAAAGTCTGCCGGATACAAACACGTTGAAGTTTATGAGTGTCAACTAAAAAATATCAAAGATTTCCAAGTTTGTCAAAATTTACAATAGAGATAGTACTGATTCAATCATATACATCGATGATGGAAGGAAAAATATCAAAACAGATGATATGTTACGTGAATTAATTGACGAATTATCAGGAGAAGCAATCACTCAATTCGTTTCAACAGGACCGAAATCTTATAGTTTTAAATATGGTGATAATCAATGATATAACAATCGTAAATGAAAACAAGATCACTCGAAAGAACAAAGAAATAGTTAACGAATATTGTGAAAAAGTATTCAAATTCGGCTACGACAAAAGAGCTACCAAATCAACCAACGAAGATTGTATGGACACAGTACCGTACGGTTAGTAACAAACCAAAGTCATTACGTCACGGCACAGCTCAGCTGTGCCGGCCTACATACAAGTTTGAATCACATTTACAAACACATTACTGTTATGACATCACGGCACAGTTGTGCCGGTTATATTATATTTTGCAGTTGTCAGAAGCACAGTCTATTTCATGAATCCAAGGTAGTTAGGCCTTTTCATGAGTCTTAAAATACATCACAACAGTTTCCCCAATATTGTCGAACCATATAAATGATAGCTTACATCGCAACACCTTCTTATACGGGGAAAAAAGTTTATAAAACTTTCGTAGTTGCCGTGCTTGTTTGGCTTAACTTGGCATCGTGTATTTACCCAGTTATCGAAATTACCAGAAACTTGTTTAAACTTCTTTTCTTCTTGAAACTTGTCAAATGCTCGACTAACCCACCATCCGTAGATAAACGCATTTTGAACATACTTTTCAACAGTCTTAAAGCAGTTATCGCAGCGTCTGATATACTCCTGATACTCAGCCCAGGAGACTTGGCCTTCTGGAAATACATTTGGAACGTCGATAGACACCATCTCTCCTCGAATAAAATGTTCTTCCATTTGGCGGATAAGTAAAACAGCGTCGCATTAAGAAACCGCTGAACACTGCTTCTTTCGCTTTTTTTCTGGAGGTGTTTCGAATAATAGCTGTGGTATATTTGGTGCTCCAGTTGTACAAGGCCAATCTTCAAGAGCCGCTTCAGCGGTTTTTCCATCGTTAAGCAATTCTACGGCATTGTCTCGCTGTAGACAGCAATTCGAATATAGTTTCATCCAGTAGTCCGGGGTTAATTGCAGTTTTTCATTCATGAAAGTCACATTTTGATGGTAAAAACCATCTACAATTTCCACATCTGTCTTTTTCATAACCAGTGTCATACACCTCCTACAAATCAAGATCCATCAAATCAGACATACCACTTTCAATCATAAACTAAATCATAAACTTACTTGACATACAATTAATGTGTTCAGGGAATTTTCCCTTTCCTCTGTTTACCATACATTATCGATTGTGACTGGTTGCAAAAATCACACGACCATCTTGACTTGAAAACAAATAGGGCAAGTTCAGACCTATAAGCGGGGAACCCCGGGCCCCATTCTTTGTTTCCGAGTATTAAATCATCAACTTCCTGTTTCGAGAATGTTATGCTATGGTGATTCTTTCCTGTTTTAATTATGTGAATATTTAAACGCACGTTCAATTTAAAAAACAGTTTTTCCATAAAATTGTTTCGTAAAATCACACCATCAGAAAAAAGTAGTGATGCAATACACTCTAAGGCAATTGCCTTAGAGTGTATTACATTACTACTACTGATTTAAAGTGTTGTTCTTTGTGCAAATGTATGTCTCCCTTTCAAATTTAATTGAATCCTTATCCTAAACCCAGTTAAGCTTCGAAGTATTTGAGATCTTCTGCAATCCCACAGATATACTTTGGCTTTCAATAACAAATACCGTAAAAGTTCTATTAACCCCCCTCTCTAATAAGCCCCCCGTTTTGAAGTCTTATTTTGTAATAAGCCCCCCCCCCCCCATCTCTAATAAGACCCCTCCCCCTTTTGGGACTGAGATGTTGTTATTAATCACTCCTATTCCTTTTTGCGAAATCAACTTCATATGGCCGAATTGGTTTGTTTTAAAACAAATATACACTCAAACACGTAATACTGTTTGCTGCTCTTCATTAGATAATTAAATTTCACTGTAGGTGTTTGAGTTTTGTACAAAAACTGTTTTAAGACGAAAACAGGGTTTGAAGCCCCCCGTTAAAAGGAGACCTGAAATTAAATAAGCCCATGAAACCCATAATGGAGAGCAAATCAAGCAAAATGTTATGATCAACAGTATCAAAAGCTTTCTTGAGGTCTCTGAAGACTCCACACGAGAAAATACCTAGATTCATATTAGATTATATTGCGTTTACAAGATCTAGTATTGCATGTTGAGTCGAGTGATCTTTACGAAAACCACACTGGGAGGAATATAATAGATTGTTTGTCAATATAGTATTTCATTCTATTGTACATGATCTTTTCAAAAATTGTATTTAAGGTAATTCCTCTGAAATAAAAGTGACAATATATTTTTGCTCAAACTTTGTCCACTGAATATTTATCATATGAGAACTTCAATTTTGAAATAAAAAAAGAGGGGGTGCCTAAGCTCATTTAGGAGCTGTGAGGCATTGAAAATTTCCCATTTTGGCATTATTTGATGCTTATTGTAAGAACGTATTTCAAGTTATTGTAAAATCTTTGTGAGCCAAAACTCATGAGAACCCACCTTTAACTACAGTCCATACATTATGTTGGATGCAATTAAACATTTTACGTCTGAAGGTTCCTTCACGATTTTGTTGCCATTACTAGGGTCCTTGAGAGCACCTAATAAAACACCTTGCAGACCAAGCTCTACACAATTTGATTTGTGAAAATGAATATATGAAAATCATATATTTGAACTGCGGATTAAAGAATGAATATGTGAATAATCATCGCAGTTATGAAGACTACTTAAGCAGTAATGAAAATAAAGCCTGAAAAAATTTAGGCTTGTACGTGATTCGAACTCAGTCGGTAGAGCGCTGCACCGGTATCGCAGAGGTCGTGGGTTCGAATCCCGTACAAGCCTGAATTTGTTTTTTCAGGCTTTATTTTCACTACTGCTTAAGTAGTGTTCATAACTGCGATGATCATTCACATATTCACAATTTGCTTTGATAACAAGTAAAAGTAAAGTTCAAAATCATTCCAAAAAATTTCGTGTACGCAGTCGTAAAGGAGGTGTATTAGGGTTTCCGGTTCAGACTTCAGGCGAAACACGTTTTCTAACTGAATATCACTGAAGTTGAAATTACGTTTTAGAACCAGCGAATGATTAGAAAATTGGGCTTTGAGTAATGTATAATAGTCTTTTGATTTTTTCATTAAGATGTCAAAAGCTTTGTTATTACTAGTGAATTGTTTTTTATTTTGATTTCGAATGGGATGGTATAGCATGTCTAAGACCTGCCCATACTAGGGAATTTGTTTTGTCAATCTTTACGGTAATATTATAGGACTCAGTAATATTTAAATCAAAACGAAGACCTGTTACATAAATAAAACCGGACTCGAAAAACGTTTTGTAGAATACTGGCCTATTATTTATACGAGTCTTTGTTATTCCACATTATTTTGTAACTAGTTTTCTCTGTTGAAATTCCTCTCCAAACTCTATCCGCTATTGAAAAAGTCCGGTATATAATTGAGAAGAAATTGTGAGTCGTCATTGCAGTGCAATAAGAATAGGCAGCCAAATCGTTTAAACGGGTGGTGTAAATAGTATTTCCATGTTTGCATGAATTTGGCTGTAAGGATTCCACCATAGTTTCTAAATCAATCATTTTCAAACCGCTTTTATGACACTCGTTTACTACTGACAAGAGGGTGATCTTGCCTACGCCCTTCCATAGAAATTTCAAAATTAATTAGATCAAATCTGTGACGACTCCCTTGGGGATGGTTAACGACGAGGATACATAGACAAATTTCGGAATAATCAAAGATTTTATTATTGTGACCTTCCCGTACAGAAAGAGACCTCTTGCAAACCAGAAATACAAAGGTTTCTTAATGCTATATAATTTTTCAATAAACTTTTTTTCGTGAAGTAATTAAGTGCTTTAATTGTTCACTTGGCCATTTAATGCCAAAGGGTTTTGTTTATTTTCTCTTGACGATGCGATCCACATTCCTTCCTTTTTGGTAGGATTAACTGCTAATCCTGAAAGCTTCTTAAATTCGTCAAGCAGCTTGAAAAGAGTTTGAGCTGAGTTGACGTCCGAGAAGGTTACTGTTACTGAAGGTTACTGAAACTTTGTTTCTTCCTTTCTAACTGTAATACTGTCAATCATCGAGTTTTGTTGAATTGCAACAGTAAAGGTTTCAACAGCCACTACAAATAGATAAGGAGAGAGTGGGCCTCCTTACCTAACTCCTCGTTCAAGTGTGAAATAATTGGAGGTGATACCATTGTTAATGACGTAGCTTTGCATGCTTTTATAGAAAGTCATTACCCATCGAATAACACTGGGACCAAAATAAATGGATTCAAAACATCCTTGGAGACAATTCCGTTCCAAACTAATTAAAGGCCTTTTGAAAATAAATAAAAATCAGTAGACCGGAGATATCTTCTTCGACTATGAAGTCCATTACACCAGGATTATATCAACAAGAGGCAATCAAGGACTGCACGTGGCTACTGCCTAATAAGCTAAAACAGTCAAGAAGTAGTGTGGTGAAAAGTGTGGTGAATAGTAGTTGCGGTATTTTTGTGGCTACCAGCCTAGAAGAGGCTCGAAGAGGTGTAAGTAAGCACTCCACCTTTCCGGTTGCACTCGGTACTACCCGACGTCTTGTTCAATTCCCTTCGTCATCATCGGTTCTATTTTCGAATACTTATCGACCCAGTGACAACAGGTACATGCAGCTCTCTTACTGTGTGTGACGTGTGTTTTCCTAGCCCATTTTTCGAGCATTTTAGTGACTGTTTATGGAGGTTTTCCAGCCGAAGAGTGCTCTCTGAATCGAACTGTGTCTGGCGTCCATGACAATCGAACCAGCCATGTACTACAAGATCTCTTTTATTGAGTCAAATAATGCCCCTATGGACACAAGAAATGTCTTTCGAGACACAACACCTGTTAATTTCAAGGGCCAAAGAAGCCGATTGTTTTTCACCGGCCGGTGTTGTGACATACGATACCACGAGTACACGAACACAAGCAAGTGCACTGGAAACGTTCTCGAATAGTAAACGAGCCTTAAAATCAGCGAGAATTCTTTCTCAGGACAAAATAAGAGTAGCATAAAGAACACGGATATGACGGTAATTAGCACTAAGCTATTTTTATTTCCAAATGCAAACGGATTGAAAGACTATGTTACCGTTAGTGAAACGTTATGTAGAATAAACTCGACTAAAAGTGTGAATTCACAGTTGAGCTTATTATTAATATTAACCCCTTCACTGCCGACGTTTTGCTCGTCGTTTTTGCAATGTCCTGAGGGCAGAAGGTCAAGACCTTTCTATTCCATATAAGGGGTTAACACGGCGATGTTGCTGGTCCACAACACCGAAGGCTCTATCTTCCTTGTCACGCATGTCACGCCAGTTGTCGCAATTTCAATTTCACACGAAGTGGGCCGCCAAAATTGTTTGATCGAGTCATGGCAATTCACGAAGTGAAGTTGTGTTCCTAGCCGTTCCGTGAGTGATTCGGGGACCTTGCATGATAATTTTGGCGAGTTTCGACTTGCAAATAACGCAATCGGTGAAATACTTTGTCAGCAGGACCGGGTGATTCGACACTATATCCGAAATGGAAATTGGCGGACTCCCATGCGGCTGTTATCCAAGAATTTCCCAGAATTCCTTTGGGTTACAAATGCGAAAATTACAGACCAGTGAGTTCAAGTGGAATGAAAAGCGTTTTCCGCGTCGCGCTAAACTGGTGAGCAAGAAAACGTGGAACAGCTTTCAAGAAGTGGAGTCCAAGTTTGCTGTCGACGTAGACTTTTAGCTTCAAATGATGTTTTTTCCGAAACCTTCAAGGCAAAGTTGCGTATTTTTGGTGTTGCCAAATGGCGCTCGAAGCCAACATTTTTGGTTTTGCAACAAAATAAACGGTCATATTCGATGAAAATTGGGAGATTAGCCTAAATTTTTCAAAGTGGTTATTTGTAACCCGTTTCAATCTTCTCCATCCTCTCCATAGTTGCATTTATTCTTGCCTCTTTGGTGCTTAGCTTCCCTGAAAATTTGTTATTTCACTGTTTTTTCGCATTGTTTAAATGCATTTTTTATCTCTGTAATAATGACCCAAAATATTGTGACCGTGCTCCTATAAATAAAATCTCCGATCACATAACGCTGAGTACGATGCTAGAACATAAACAATGCGTTCTCGAATTCCATCAAACGAGCCTTAAAATCGGCGAGAATCCTTTCCTCACGAAAAAATAAAAAAATAGCATAAAGGATACAGATATGACGGTAGTTAGCATTCAGTGTTATGAGCGAAAATTCGGAAGCTCTGATCAGATAAAGCTGGGTTGCAAACAGCTTGCGTGACTCGCTTTTAATATTCTCAGCTCACAAGATTAACAACTGAGATTAACATCACCTTCACGTAAAAGCTGCAGTAGTAGCCACATGCAGTACTTTTTCTTGATAGTTTGACTTTGAGTCCCGGCTACCTTGGTCACTTTACCACAATAACAACAACAATACCGGCTCAACGGGAGTAGAAAAAAGCACACGAAACAACGTAGCTTGAACGCTTTAATCTATAAAAAAGTTAAGAATTTGACAACAACGCCCTCTCGGGCGCTCGTATTGATAATCATAATTTACACAACGATTTGATTGGCTTCAGTCGTTATCCGATAATTCGGATTACTGACGTAGGTACATACACGAACGATCTGATTGGCCACGATGGTCTTCCGATAATTTGTAATCCGATCTTTTTGACCACTTACTTACATTACTTACAGACCCGACGACATGGATGCTACAAAATTGAACGAACTGTTTCACCAATATATATAGCACCAGTATGACTGTGATAGATAACGAACGGGAGCACATTGTGTTCCTAGCGGTTATAGCTTTGCAAATAATTTTTGCATCCGCATTTACCAAAGAGATCGGTCGCCAGTTTTCCAGATAGGAGCGGTCTTTTCCTTTCTTTTCAATAAGTGCAACGACTGCTTGTTTCTGAAAGCATGACATTCCTCATTTTACAAAACATTTGTTTACACCTTGAATTGAATGGTTCACTAATTAAAGGCCAAAATGTTCTTTAGAATTCAATGGGAATTCCATCATTCCCAGGAGATACGCTGTTTTGGAAAGTTTCCAAAAGCAGAGCACATTCATCTGAATTGACATTCAATTTTCTCATTTTTTATGTGATTTCTTTTTTTAGTATTTTTCTAGATAATGTAAGGTATTTGAAATCAGCCAGTAATTCAGACGACAACAGACCATGGAAGAAGTTTGGTTCCATGTGAAGCTTCTTTTCGCAGTATTCTTGATAAGGAGAGCAGAAACAGAGGCTCGTTTCCATCCTGGCCATCCGGGCAAGAAGTCTATTTGACTGAATAAGTAGAGTCGTTCTGAACAAAACTGGAGAGTTATTTTGAGTTTCCACTCAGTACAAACGTCTCCCAAAAACAGTAGTATAGCCCCTTTAAATAATTCAAGCCGTGCAATTCCCCTCCTACTACTTATTTTTGGTTATTTCGTTGTTTTGCTTTCCTTCGTGTTGGTGTATGTGCCGTCCCACGTGATGCAGAACATGATGAACATACCAATTCTGGGCCTTCACCTGGTGAGGTACTCAGACGGTCTTGTTGGAAATTTAATTTATAAGAACCATTCCAGAGGAAGTAAAACTCCCACGGAATAGACAGGAAAACAAATAAAGAATGGTTCACCTCGCAACTTTCTTGAGCATGTCAATGCTAACTTCCTCTGAGCCACAAACCAACTGCTCCAGTTTCTGCGCAGTGAAAAGTGACAGAAGAGGAACTGGGATTATCCAGCCCATACCCTCACGGATTGCAGCTATCTGGCGATCAATTTCATGTAAGCGATAGTGAAGTGCCTGCTCAACATATTCTGCACGATTACTGAAAGTTAGTTGAATGTTATGTCCACTGGGGAATATTGGCACAAAACGTCCATCAGCACTTTGGGTCTCAAATGACTCGATTGGTATGATCTAAATGCAAAAAAAAAAAAAACATATTTGTTGTAAATAATACTATTTGAATGTTAATATTTGTTGTGGCAAATAAAAAAAAGCAAAAAGCGTATTATCAGTGCTTAGAGAAGAGGAAAAACAAGTACGTCAGTGTAGGAGGCACATGCATGTGCAATTTTGCAAAACGATTTGAGGCTATGAAAATTGGGCCTACATAGGATGCAATAGGCATCGCTACTGCGTTGGCTTAAATTTCCTATAGAAGACAAGCGTCGATTTAAGGCTGGTTTTCATTAGCGTCGGAATCGTAATCAGAAGGTGGAGGGTTATAATCTAGCGAAAATCAAAGCGACGGAGTCGGAAGCAAAATACTTATTCCGTTATGACTCCGTCGCTTATGATCAAGTGAAAACTAGATTGTTGGAGTCGGAAGCACTATTTTGGTATCAAACTGTAATCCGAGAGCGTGAGAACAAGCATTGTGATTGGTTGGTTCTTCCGCTTCTGCTTCCGACTTCGACAAATTTATTTTCTCGTTGGTTTCCAAGCAAAATCTGTTACCATAGCGACGGTAACGCATGGCCGCTAATTTTGAAAAAGGTCAGTTATCTCGAAATCCGGTCAGACTTTTCATAATGAAACTTGAAGAGTGTAAACTACTCAAGTCCCATAGCCTGTAGGCCAAACTAGAAAAAAAATCTGTAAGAGCGCCTTCAAGTAAATTGCAAATAAACTTTTAAACAACGTGGTTGTTCATTCGCGCATTTTTCTTCAAGGTTTACAAGGAAATATTCAACTGCTAATTTTTTTCCTCTGTTAGCAAATTTTAAATTCACATTTGGCCTTCTAGTTGGCTTAAGGTATTTAGGGAGGCTCGCATCAGTTTTTTGGCTTGGGTGTGTAACTGTTGAAATCAAAATTTCCTTCAGAAGACAAGCCTCGATTTTCTAGACACCACAGCATCTTTTCGACGTATAATCAAAGTTCATTTTCGCATTGGTTTCCAGGCAACAGATGTAACAATAGCGAAGGTAACGCATAATCGCTCATTTTGAAAAAAGGTCAATTATCTTGAAATCCAGCTAGACACTTCATAACGAAACTTGAAGTCCCGTAGCTTGTAGACCAAATTAGAAAAGAATCTGTAAGAGCGTTTTCAGTTAAATTGCAAATAAAACTGCGAGGATCGTTCTTCATTTGACTTCATTTCCGCAGTTCACATAAGATTTATTTCATATACATTATTCACAAAAAGAATTCTCTTTACCTCTGAAAACGAGTGCTCATCCACACCGCTCTCATGAATATCACGGATTCCACGTAAACTCTGCATGTAGAGCAAGTCAACCTGAAACAGTGCACAGAAAAAAAAAACAATTCACTTCTAAAAGGTTCAACAATAAATATTAGGTCTTTTTTTGAATAAGTAACTACAAACCCTTCAGATGTTAATTGGTGCAATTAAGTTTTAACTTTTTATTCTTAATATTCTCTTGACATTCCGTGTTCACCAAATTTATGTAACTTATTCTCAAATTAGACACAGACATAACCTAAGTCGTTTTTTACCTGTTGCCATTACCTGGTTCAGGTTTAGACGGGTGCCGTGTTTAGAACGAGCCACAAGTGCAAGTGATGCTTAATAAGTTCTGACAAAAAGGACAGCAAACATTTAGACTTGTTGTTACCATGGTAAAGGATTTCACTATTGAAACAGAAATCATACCTCCTCGATATCTTCAGGTACAGGAGACACATTAGTGAGTTGTTTCCACACAATGGGCGCCAAGTGAAGATCGAGAGGTTTCCTGGTGCGAATGGCAACGCCCATCAATATACCAAGGAATGTAAACATCTCCATATCAGAATCACACGTGCAGGAGGGATTCAACAGGAACCTGTTAATCATACAACAGCCTGGGGCATTAACTCATCAATGGAATAATGTATATGTGTCGCATGCTTTCATAACAACAACTAAACAACGTGAAGGCATTCAGAGTATCTCTACATTGCGCTACCCAACAAGAGAGAGCTCAATGGTGACAACAGCAAAAAAAGCTCCCCATCTGATGTCAGCACGTTATGAAACGACAAGGTGCCGTTGCCGACCACTGCTAAACGTCCGATTAATACTCGACCATAAAATCAACATTATGTTCCTTTGTTTCGAGACTTCAACTGGACAATGCTTGAAATGCAAAATTGTGAGTGTAAACAGAAATTGGCTTTTAAAGATCTGGAAAATTATGAACACCGTCACGGACGTAGTTTCCTTAAGGACTGCACGGAAGACGTCGTTTTGATCTACTCATTAATAAATTAATTAGAACGTTTTTAGTTGAGTGTGGAAAGTAATTCGCGCCTGATTTGTTTTGCATTTCTACTCTCTTTGATTGGTTGACAAAGCTCGCACCACTTTCTCTATCAATGAGAAGCAAAACCCAAACCAATCGTGGCTTGCTTGCATGCATTTTCTCGTGTTACATGTAATTGCTTCGTATTCTGATTGCTGCGTTGCGTTGCTTGCACCGGTTCAATTGAAAAGTGCTCTAATATTCACTTAGTAATCAAAACTGACCTGTCCCTGTTATATCCAACCTCACTGTTGCTGTTTGGGGTTGGTATCAAAAGCTTCACCACACCAGAATGGCAACGCCCATCAATATACCAAGGAATGTAAACATCTCCATATCAGAATCACACGTGCAGGAGGGATTCAACAGGAACCTGTTAATCATACAACAGCCTGGGGCATTAACTCATCAATGGAATATGTATATGTGTCGCATGCTTTCATAACAACAACTAAACAACGTGAAGGCATTCAGAGTATCTCTACATTGCGCTACCCAACAAGAGAGAGCTCAATGGTGACAACAGCAAAAAAAGCTCCCCATCTGATGTCAGCACGTTATGAAACGACAAGGTGCCGTTGCCGACCACTGCTAAACGTCCGATTAATACTCGACCATAAAATCAACATTATGTTCCTTTGTTTCGAGACTTCAACTGGACAATGCTTGAAATGCAAAATTGTGAGTGTAAACAGAAATTGGCTTTTAAAGATCTGGAAAATTATGAACACCGTCACGGACGTAGTTTCCTTAAGGACTGCACGGAAGATGTCGTTTTGATCTACTCATTAATAAATTAATTAGAACGTTTTTAGTTGAGTGTGGAAAGTAATTCGCGCCTGATTTGGTTTTGCATTTCTACTCTCTTTGATTGGTTGACAAAGCTCGCACCACTTTCTCTATCAATGAGAAGCAAAACCCAAACCAATCGTGGCTTGCTTGCATGCATTTTCTCGTGTTACATGTAATTGCATCGTATTCTGATTGCTGCGTTGCGTTGCTTGCATCCGTTTTGACAGTCAATTGAAAAGTGCTCTAATATTCACTTAGTAATCAAACTGACCTGTCCCTGTTATATCCAACCTCACTGTTGCTGTTTGGGTTGGTATCAAAAGCTTCACCACACCAGATTGAAGTTCCTACAGACAGCAAATAATTAATAATTATTCTGCGAAATCGCGCGGAATATCGCCTGAAACTTGGCTAAAATCAGGCGATATCCCATAAAATTTAGCAGGATAATTGTTTTATTATTCAACACATTGATGACAAAGTACAATTGTCTGTGTTTATTGTAAAAAAAAAATTTGCAGGAAAAATCGCCATTTTTCTCCGCGACACAAAATTACCAAAATCGCAGGATATCTTTTAAGCACTCGCGAGGAATATTGAGCGTGTTATAACCATATTTGGAGAATGACACAATGTGTTGAATAATAACTTCAGTTAGTTGCCCTGATTAGCAGAATTGAAGTAAGAAGAGATATTTATCTGCTAGTTATTAAATGCTGTTTGTGGTGGCTGTTGTGTTACCTGGCACATCTCAGTGATAGTATCATCAAACACTCCACCAGCATCATCAGCTCCTTCACCAAGCAGCTTGACTTTCCAGGCTCGAGAAGGAAGGCATAGGTCCGAGGGGTTCAGCTTCACCACTTGACGCGCTACTTGGCTCACTATAGGTTGCATTTTCTTTCCCCTAAAACGTCATAAGAGTAGCACTACCCATTAGAAATGCCCTTAATAAATTCACAATTCATAGGTCATAGCCACCGATATTAGGGACCTTAAGCATCGAAGACGAAATAGCACGACGACGACGGGCGGAAGTAAAATTTTCGCCCACGAGCTTTCTGCGCACGTGCAAAGTTGTCAAAACGTCGTCCAGCCTTCGTTGACGACTGAATCCAGGAAGGTTTTGCGTTCTGGTGAAAACGTAAGTAAATAACTAAAATTTTCTATACTATTAATCATCTATTTTCATCTTTTGTTGTAATACAAATCCAAATTGATTATTTGCGGATCAGAGGAAGTCAAATGTTTAGCAGTTTAGCGATTTTTAATAAACTAAAATGTCTATTCTTTCAGAAACATCCGAACTCGGCCATGGCTACAGCTGAGCAAGAACCAGTTCAAAAGAAAAGGAAGTTTTCTATATCCCTGAAAGAGCTCCTTTTAAGGAGAAATTAAGGATATTTAAAATCATGTTCTTCTTATTTAACTGCATGTCATTGTGCTAATTTTAAGTTACACTACAAGATATAAATCCTCACTTTTGGTGCTGAAAAAATTGTTTTCGTGTTCTTTCGACAGCAAGTAAATCCAAGTATTTTCTTTGGACGGAAGATCATGACGTCTTGATGCTTCGCGAAGCTTTAACGAGCGAACCTTACAATTTTAAACCGAAAAGCACCGAGAGAGGGAAAGTATGGGAAAGCATCATAGCCCGTTTGAATTCTCTGAAGACTCCAGAGTTCAGGGTTACATCGAGGGCAGTGAGAGATCGATATGCACTACTGATTTCCCGGCACAGACTAAAGCAAAGAGAAGAAGAGAGAGAATCTGGGATCGATGTCCCCGAGCTCACAGAGCTCGATACCTTGCTAGAGGAGATTCTGGAGCGAGAGAGAGGGCAGAAGAAAAGGGTGACGCTCTTCGAAACGAGAAGAAGGCAAAAGACGACAAAGAAAAAGCTGCAGCAGAGGAAATTAGACAGGCGGCTCTTCAGACAAAGGCAAAAAGAAAGAGTGACGATGTGGAGAAACCAAAAGGAGCCAAAATGAGGATGAGCACCTCTGATGCAATTGAATTTTTGGCTGAGAAGTCAGAAAAGGAGAGAGAATTGAAGAAGCAGGAGTTAGCCATTAGGAAAAGAGAGCTTGTTCTAGCAGAAACCAGACAAGAAGAGGATGCGAAGCAGCAGCAGACCATGCTCTCAGCGCTTATGAACCAGATGCAGCAACAGCAGCAGCTCCAGCAGCAAAACCTTCAAATTATACTTAACCAGCAAAACAAGGTATTTAAGGCATTGATAGAAAATACCAAAAAGAGTTGAGCTTGACCCCAGTGAAGATGGAATAGCCCTGAACTTGTTGAGTTGACTTTCGTCATGACTTAAGTTTCATACCAAGAGTCTTGTATATACGTGTTTCAAAAAGGTTGCCTTGGGAGTAGGTCATTAGTGATATATGGAATAATTATGTCCATTGGAAATTTGAAATATTTTGCTTGAGTGAATACCAAACAGTGGGCGAGTTACTATTTCTCTATTAAAAATGATCTTTTCCCAAAGCAGCCCTTAATGAATTCGGTATATCTAAAAACAACATGTTAAGCTACCATAGCTTCTTGATATTTGAATCAAAGCATTTTTGATGGTGTAATTTTATTTCTTTTCTTTAGAGAGTTTTTGTAACAGTTTCAAGAAGAATAAAAAGAAATGTTTTGCTAGCAGGGAGATTTGTTTTTGTACAGAGGAGCTTAATTGCCCTAAATGTCAGCTAGTAAACAGTGGTGGCTGTACAGCAAATTAGTGTGCATTCACTAAGTGCACAAACTAACTCTTGAAAATAGCATTTATAGCTAAGCCTATTCCTTTCTCTTGTTCGGTTAGATGTGCTTTCATGTAATTAGTAAATAGTATTTCATACATTTAGAGATTACACTGTAGAAAGTTTACCTATTTTTTTAGCAGCATCAAGGCAAAAACTCTAGAGAGGCATGACTCATACTGTTTGGGGCAACTTTCTCCCATTCTTAACTCTGAAAAAAATCGAATGGGTCACCATGGTAATTATCCCTCGGTAAGTGCTAGCCCAACACTCAGCAACCAGGCCCTCAGGCTCCTATAGTTATAACTTGTTTAATAAAAGAAATTCCAAAAAAATGGCCAGACTCTGTTGAGTACTTAAATTTATTATCATTCATTTTATCTTTCAAATAGTACAATGGTGTGAGATGTAGTCTTAAGCCTATCAAAATTCAAATATTTAACTGCAGAACCCTTTTACAAGAAAGTTGAGCCTGAGATTTCCCAAAATTTTAAGAAAATGTATGGGCTAGCTCAGCTAAATTTTACATGTTCCTATATGAATAAAAGTGTATAAGGTTCGATACATACTTTATCAAAGGCAATGCAAATTAAGCAATAGTGTGGTTTACTAACCAAAGTATGTGTCAATAGTAGGTGGACTAAGGTCAAAAAATTCTGATGTCATATTACCATACAAGCATGTTATTGCACTACGAAGTAAGACAGAAACAACATACATCTTTCCAACACTGCAGAGGAAAAGCTTCAGATTTTTTTTAAATCATTAAACTTGAATGAAATGATCACAAAAACTCTTCGTTTTCCCTGCTGCTGCTCAATTGTTTTTGGACACAAATTAAACTGGCCCAAATAAACTCTTGCGAAGTTGCTCGGTGAGAGTGTGCAGCTCCGATTCTAGGCTTGGCATGGCTAAATATATATATGGCCTTCAGCTTTTCTTTTTTTAATCGCTACATAATAGACAGACTGGAATGGTGTTCCATCGAACATCATGCATGCACCTTCTTTAAGCAGTTTTAAGTCCTATCTATTACATTATTGGTGTCAATTTTAAATCAGATGTAGCTTGTGAGTGACAAGTATGTAATTTAATTAGGTTGGCTTTGGATTACTTCATGATTTTAGTCCTCAATCTCAAATCAGGGTGACTTGTAAGAGACAAGTATTTGATTTAATTTGATTAGGTTAGCTTTGGGCCACGTTTAAATTTCACCTCTTAGTTTTTAGAATGTGTAATATTAGATAATATTCTTTGTATGGGAATTTAGTTTCTCCCAATTATTCTCCAGTCATGCACTTTTTGTTTTGTATCAACTTAGTTGTATTCACATGACAAAGTATTACTAAACTTAAAACTTAAAATTAAACTTAAAGTAAGCTCTTTCTCATCAATGTACACATCCTTTGGACTTCCTCCTCCTGCATACAGTCTTTCAATTAATTTTATTAGTAGCTGGTCACACCAATCTTGTGGGATGTTTGGATGACATTTGGCATTAATGTTTAATGGAATCTCTGATGTTGATGAAGTATGTTAAGATCAAGTTAAGATGGCTAACGGATTTCCAGCACTTTTGCTTTGATGAATCACCTTGATAGTGGTATCAACCAAATGCCCAATATATTATTATCAAGTTGTTTGGTCTTGCACTTAACTGGCCAGAAGCTAAGAGCAGCTGCATTTCTTTTTGAAAACACTGTAGGTGCATTGAGTGATGAGCTTAATGTTAGCAAGCAGTTTTTTTTTGTGATAGTAACGTCAAGAAGTAATTGATCAAAATAAATATCTTGGTCTTAATTCATGGCATCTAAATATTTTTATTGATTTCCATGTATCTTTCTTTCATAATTTTTGTGAGGCATACATATATCCAGAGGATACACAATTTCCGATTTCTGACTGTCTCATGGGAGGCTGTGGATAATTGAAATTGCATTCATTATGAAGTGATGATCTGAATCACTATATATCTGATGTGATACTGATTCCAAGGAGCAATCACCTAGGCTTCTCCACCAATTTCTAGTGGCTCTAAACCATACCTAAGTAGCTAAGTATGTAACTAAGTTGCCTACAGTCAGTTGAACGGGGAAACAGACCTGTCCTTAGGTATTGCTCTAAGATGTCTAAATGTTTTAAAAATTTATAGTTGAAAACTAGCTTTGCAGTTCTTTTTTACACACAAGGTATTAAAGATTATTTTAAAAAAACCTACCTCAATATTTTTATTTTGCTTTTTTAACATCTCCAAACTCAGTTTGGAAAGGAATTTTATTACCTTACTCAATAGAACGCTTGTTTTTAGGAGGGGTGGGGGTCCAAATTCGTAAAAGGGGATTCATATCTGCTAGCAGTTCTGGACTAGGGGGTCCAAATCTGATCCACAAGCAGATCTGGACTGGAGGTGGAAATCCACGTGGGGTCCAAATCCACTGTGCCACTGGCTCAGATCACCTTTCCATACTATTTTCTACAGCATTGGGTCTGTAGCTTGAGTGAGGTCAGATGGGTGATATGACAAGCAGACTATATGTAAATGCCAGTAGAAAAAGAATGCTTTTGGAGCTCCGCTTTTAGGCTTGGCTAAATATATATATTATTTGAATCAAAGCATTTTTGATGGTGTAATTTTATTTCTTTTCTTTAGAGAGTTTTTGTAACAGTTTCAAGAAGAATAAAAAGAAATGTTTTGCTAGCAGGGAGATTTGTTTTTGTACAGAGGAGCTTAATTGCCCTAAATGTCAGCTAGTAAACAGTGGTGGCTGTACAGCAAATTAGTGTGCATTCACTAAGTGCACAAACTAACTCTTGAAAATAGCATTTATAGCTAAGCCTATTCCTTTCTCTTGTTCGGTTAGATGTGCTTTCATGTAATTAGTAAATAGTATTTCATACATTTAGAGATTACACTGTAGAAAGTTTACCTATTTTTTAGCAGCATCAAGGCAAAAACTCTAGAGAGGCATGACTCATACTGTTTGGGGCAACTTTCCCCCATTCTTAACTCTGAAAAAAATCGAATGGGTCACCATGGTAATTATCCCTCGGTAAGTGCTAGCCCAACACTCAGCAACCAGGCCCTCAGGCTCCTATAGTTATAAACTTGTTTAATAAAGAAATTCCAAAAAAATGGCCAGACTCTGTTGAGTACTTAAATTTATTATCATTCATTTTATCTTTCAAATAGTACAATGGTGTGAGATGTAGTCTTAAGCCTATCAAAATTCAAATATTTAACTGCAGAACCCTTTACAAGAAAGTTGAGCCTGAGATTTCCCAAAATTTTAAGAAAATGTTAGGGCTAGCTCAGCTAAATTTTACATGTTCTTATATGAATAAAAGTGTATAAGGTTCGATACATACTTTATCAAAGGCAATGCAAATTAAGCAATAGTGTGGTTTACTAACCAAAGTATGTGTCAATAGTAGGTGGACTAAGGTCAAAAAATTCTGATGTCATATTACCATACAAGCATGTTATTGCACTACGAAGTAAGACAGAAACAACATACATCTTTCCAACACTGCAGAGGAAAAGCTTCAGATTTTTTTAAATCATTAAACTTGAATGAAATGATCACATCTCCAAACAGCCATTCAACAGAACTTCTAACAGCACTCATCTCTGCATTGTACTGCTCCATTTGAGGTGTTAATACACCATATCTTAAAGGGTCCTTGGATGTGTACCCGAAGAGGATAGGCACAATCACCATAAATACAGACGGGTTCACCAGCTGGATTATAGGCAAAACTGATCAAGGTCATGTAGCAGCTGTTAATCAGCATGCATTCTTGCATCATGTTTTCTTCCTTCTAAGAATAGAACAGTGATGGTAGGTACCACGGTAAGAAGAAAGAATACTGATAATTGGGTTACATAACTTGTTGATTATTTGAGTACTTCAGAAAACGCTTTATAATTTCGTCATTTGCTTATTGTATGTTTTACTTTAAAGGGGAGGGGGCAGCCCCCCACCCCCTCCCTCTAGCTATGCTCCCAATAAATTGCTGAAGGGATCTCATCTTGAGAATCATTATTGAGTGAGAAAATAAAAAAAAAATCAGTGTAGTCAGGTGAACAAGGGCCCTTAGGATACATGCTTCGGACCATTTTACTAATTTTCACCATGTCAACATGTTCATATGCATAATACACCCCTCTGGCTACACCCCAGGCAATGGCATAGCGGTCCTATAGCCCTCAAAAGTGTTTCAGTTTTTCTTGAGTTTTTGTTGTTTTGAAAATAAGTACAAGGCCTACAAAAATTACCATTTGTTGTTATACATTTATCAGGCCTGCCATCAGTCAAAAAGCTGGTCACATCCCTGCTTTAAATCTGGTGGCTTATACTGTTTTGTAACTTACCAACTGGCCATATAGATTTCCGATCAAACCATTTGGCAAAGCAATGCTTTGAAATTTCAGGGCATGAACCCTTTTATGGCCATTGTACAGAAGTCACTGATGTTCTCCAGGTCTTGATATGAGCCTAACGGTACCGTCAATGAACCCAAAACAATTGGCAGTGGGGCTCCCCTGGCTGTCACAGCATCAACGTAAGTCTGCAGGTTGACAGGGCTAAGGACCTCATCATTCCAGTTTAGTACTCTGTGCCCATTAACATTATACACAGTCAATCATTTGATTGGTAATCATGCTGAGAACTGGAACAGGTTTAGCGAACCGATAGATCATGTCTCCATATCTGCATGGGTATGAAAGCCGCTTCAGCAGCATGCAAAGGCCTTCTAGTCCATCACAAACGGAGCGCTGACTGCAGTAATCGTCTCAGGGATTTGCAGAACTTCCTTCAGAATTCGTCCATCTCGTTTTCGAAATCGAAACTCTGCCAAACTCTCTGACTCATCAAGCTCTTCTAGGTCAAAAGGTGCGTACGAATCGTACGGAAAGTCGGGGTTTTTCGATACATACAGGTCGTACATAACCACGAATTCATCATCATCGACATTGTTGTGACTAAGTAGAAGCAAATTTCGGACGTCTTTTAAAGCCATAACAAGAGCGAGTTGTCGGCGAACCAAAAGTCGTCGTCTCTTCAAAACAACACAATGCTTAAGTTTTGTTTTTCCCGCCGAAAACGAAACTCTCGTTCCAGTCCTCCTTGGGCTACGGACGTCGTCGTTCTGCATTTCGTTGTCGATGCTTAAGGTCCCTATTACCTGTACGACCTTCGGGGTAAAGGGGCGTTTATTTGAGAATTCATTACATTTAGGAAAACACAAACAAGTAACTAACAGTACAACCCATGAATATTGGTCAACAAATGTTTTAACTACAACGTCAAGTCACTGGTCCAACAAATCAAATACCTTACACTACTCACTAGAGGCCTTAATGAAAGTACTATCCAATATACCTGACATTCAGACGAGATACTGTGACTTGCGGTCCATAGTTTTTGCCCTGAATCATGGTTCTCCCCAGAGCTCTGACCATGGGCAGGTTGGATACACGGTTTGCGAGCAGTGGCCTCAGATGACCATGCACAAATCCAGTTGTACCTCGATTGAATGCATGGGGCTCGGTCTAAAGAAAAGGCACAGTTTACATGCACAGTTCACCAAATATTCGGCTGTGTGCTTGTTGATGATGAGGCGAGGGGGTGAAGGACTGTATTAGGACAACAATCATGAAAGTGCAGATGAAAGAGTGACTTACATGAAACACTGATGCTGTCTTAATAAAGCAGCGGAGACAAATGAGAAATATGTAGCATTTAGCAGGCCACAACAATTTACCAATGGAGTTGATTCACGACCCTCCTCACTTAATAAGTATGAATTGTACAGTTACATTACTATCCTTATTCAAAATTCGAAGAATGCGCTTAATACGGTACACTGAAATCAACACAAGCATACCTCATCAGGCTTAAGGTTCATCAATCGCCAAGCGGAGGAAATTAAATCTGAGAAGTGGTAAAGCACTCTCAACCTTGCCCTGACAGCCTCTGTGTCGACTCCTTTGATTGCTGGGAACTGTGGTGGGATTGCTGTAGGGTGGCCAAGTTGGAGAGGGACTGGTGTCCCAGGCGTTCTCGAAGGAGCAACTGGTGCTGTCCAAGCTGCACTGTGATTTCGACCGGCGGAAATCTGCCTGGTGTTCTTGCCTCTTAAATTTGGTAAGATAACCGGCTGACGCTGGGTAGTACTGTTTCCCAATCCGAGCTGACCTTCCGCATTGTTACCCCAACCCCATACCTCTCCTGAACTTGTCAGGACAAGCACATGCTCAGCACCAACTGCTACGTCTTCGGTGAAATGTGAGGCAAGAGCCGGTACTTGAAGGGGTTTGTTTTGACTGCGGAGTCGACCCTCGGGTTGCCCTGTTAGACGCTCTGCGAGTGACAAATGATAAACACTTCAAAATCACATCTCAAATGACCACCAGAATGTAGTAATCAACTGAAGCCGTTGTTATCAAGGTAGGGGAAGCTTTAAATGTCACAATTGAGCCCGATGACATTGATATTTCGCATAAAATTAACCATGGTAAAGTTATCCTTGTGAAATTCGTTAGTCACAAAGTTAAATCGAAGCTGTACAAAGAACGAACAAAGTTAAAAAACGTAAAGATTAATGATCTTTTTCCAAGCTACCCATCTAGACCAGGCATTCATCGAATTTATTTGAACGAAAATTTGACGGCGTATAGGAGAACTATTCTGGAGGAAGCGAACAGGCGAAAACGCGATGGAACCCTACTGAGTGTATGGACTTTAGATGGCAAGATCTTCGGGAAAACATCACCATCAGGTTCACCTATCAAAATACTTTCAGAAGAAGATTTAGATAATTTATAGATAAGGAACGTTCTTGTAATTTCACTTTCTTACTCTAAATTATGTAAGACTGGGCACATAGCGCAGAAACAAATTTTAGGAGTAAGGATGAGTATTAAGTTCAGTGTTTGCCGCGGTACGACTTTGTTTTCTTTATTTATATTTTTGTTTTGGGTGTTTTTGTCATTATGTTGCGATCTTTTTGTCTTATCCGTTACGTATGCTATGTTCAGAGTAACTGCACATGAATTTCGGCTGAACCTAGTTCCCTCTGCACTCTTTATTGAGATTTAGCTATTATGTCGAATGTTAAATTAAAATTGATCTCGCTGAATGTAAGGGGCATAAGTAATTTCAAAAAAAGACGCACCATCTTTACATGGGTTCGCAAACAGAAAGCAGATTTAATTTTCTTACAAGAAACACATTCAAAAACAGAGTTAGAAACACAATGGAAAAATGAATGGGGTGGGAAAATACTGTTTTCACATGGGAGTCCTAACTCCTGCGGGACTGCAATATTGATCACAAATAACACCAACTGTACACTTCTCTCGACAATTTCAGATCCCTTGGGTCGCTTTATTATCTTAAAAATCCAAGTTGACGACAAAGTGTATGTCCTAGGCAACATTTATGGGCCAAATAAAGACAAAGATATAGTCCAGTTTTTAAGAAAATTACATGTTCTGTTCCAGACTGAAAATCTAGATTCAGAAGAGAACATTATATTAGGTGGAGACTTTAATTGTCCTTTAAATCCTGTTCTTGATAAACATGGTGGTATTATGACCTCAAGAAAGACGGTAGTTGATAGCATTGAAAGTCTACAAAGTGAATTAGATTTAGTTGATATTTGGAGAGTTAAAAACCCGCACACAAAAAGTTACACGTGGAGCCAAAAATCTCCAATAGTACTTTGCCGCTTGGACTTTTGGCTTATTTCAAATAGTCTTTCTGACTTTGTAAACTCTACAGAAATATTGCCCGCAATACGGACGGATCATGCAGCCATAAGCTTAGCTGTAGGCGAAATAGGAGAGGTAAAAGGTCCGGGCCTTTGGAAAATGAATGTCACGCTTTTGGATGATGAAGAATACCTTGATTATTTGAGAATCAACATACCAAAGTGGAAACTAGAAGGTGAAAATGAATTGTCGGATAAGCGTTGTGTTTGGGACTGGATTAAGTTCAATATTAGGTCACACGCTATGGGCTATTCCAAAGAGAAGGCAAAAGTAAGAAATAGGAGAGAACATCAAATGCAACAAGAATATGACCAAGCCACTAGACTGTTTGAAGACAATCCTAACGAGTTGAATAGGTCAAGATTAGAGGAAATCAAAGAGAAATTAGAATTATTTTATGAAGAAAAAGTAAACGGAATCATCGTGCGAGCAAGAGCCCGCTGGCATGAGCAAGGTGAAAAAAGCACTAAATACTTCTTAAATCTTGAAAAAAGAAACCATAATAAAAAACATATCAGGAAACTAGTTTCAAACGGCTCCGTAATTACAGATCCATACCAGTTACTTTCTGAGCAAAAATGCTTTTATCAAAATTTGTACAAAGCAAGCAATTTAACAGAGACATTGGATTCCATAAGAGCATTTCTTAACGGGTTAAACATTCCCCAGATATCGGAACAAGACAAGCAATACTGTGAAGGAAGGATCAGCAGTGAGGAATGCAAGTCTACTTTAGAAACTTTCCAAAATAATAAAACACCCGGAAATGACGGAATTCCCATTGAATTTTACAAAACTTGTTGGGATTTAATAAAGGAGCCTTTCTTGGATTGTGTAAATGAATCCTTCGAAAAGGAAGAAATGTCTAACTCTCAAAGGCAGGCGGTGATCACTTTAATCGAGAAAAAAGGAAAGGATCGTTCTTTGATTGAAAACTGGAGGCCTATTTCACTGGTCAATGTTGATGCGAAAATAATATCCAAAGTAATTGCTACGAGATTGAAAAATGTATTACCTTCTATTATTCACTGCAATCAGACCGGCTATGTTAAAAATCGATATATTGGTGAAACGGTAAGATCAATTTTTGACATTATGGAATTCACAGAAATAGAAAACATACCTGGTCTGCTGATATTCATTGATTTTAAAAAGGCATTTGACTCTCTAGAATGGAACTTCTTGATGGAATGTCTTCATGCCTTTCACTTTGGTCCGAATCTCATACGCTGGATCAAAACTTTCTACAAGAATATCAAAAGTTGTGTGATAAATAACGGACTTTGTTCAGATTATTTTGATCTCTCCCGAGGTGTTAGACAAGGAGACCCTCTCTCTCCTTATCTCTTTTTATTAGCTGTCGAAACTCTAGCGATTGCCACAAGAGAAAGTGCAGAAATAAAAGGAATTGTAATTAATCAAGTGGAAACTAAACTCCTCCAATATGCTGACGATACAACTGCAGTACTTTCCGATTTAGAATCGGCTCACCATCTATTTCGGCTGCTAGCTAAATTTGAAGGATTGTCTGGCCTAATAGTAAACACTTCGAAAACGGAAGGATTGTGGATAGGATCACTGCGAGACAATGAGGAGGAACCCCTTGGAATTAAATGGCCCAAAGAGCCAATAAAATCTCTTGGCGTTTTTTTTACCTATGACAAAAAATTACTGTATGTGAAGAATTTTTCGGAAAACCTTAGCAATGTCAAGATAATGATCAATATTTGGTCCTCAAGGGGGCTTTCAATTTATGGAAAAGTCACCTTAATCAAAACCCTTCTTATACCAAAGATTGTATATATCTGCTCTTTATTGCCTACACCTTACCATATCATCAAGGAATTAAACCATCTAATATACACGTTTTTATGGAAAGGCAAAGACAAAGTGACTAGGGCATCGGCAATAGGCAACTATGAAGAGGGAGGCATCAAAATGATTGACCTTGAAACATTAATGAAATCTCTTCGCCTATCTTGGCTTAAAAGAATATTTAGTGATACTTCAGGTACATGGAAAAACTATCTTCAGCACATTTTAAAAGAGTTTGGAGGTCTTTTTCTTTTCAATTGCAATTACGATATTAATGACCTTCCGGCCATCTCCCAGTTTTACTTGGAACTGCTTAAATGGTGGTCAGAATTCCGGGAGGAAAATGCTGATGTCAAAGATTGGCGTCTTATAATTTGGAATAATAAAGAGATTAGAATAGATAGCAAACCCTTTTTTTACAAGAGATATTATGATGCTGGTATATGGGGCATAAGTGATTTAAGTTTTGATTTAGATAATAAAAATTCATACAAACAGGTTGTAAGAAACACAAAGAGAAGTAATCTGCTGGAATGGATTAGTATGCGCCATTCAGTACCTTCTGAGCTAAGATCCTTGAACTCTGTTGATCTTAATGCCACAGACATCCATCACCCCTCATTCAAAATCAATAATCATGACGTCTTCGATATAACAAAAAAGAAATCAAAAGACTATTACACTTTACTGATTAAAACGAAGGCGCGTATTCCAAACCATGCCATTAGATTAAAAAAGGATTTTAATCTAACTGAAGACGAACTGAAACAAGCATTTATTCTACCTCATTCTGTCACTCTTGAATTTTATGTTAAAACCTTTCAATTTAAAGTACTTAACTCCATACTCTTTACCAATTCAAAGCTATTTAAGATCGGTTATAGGGTAGATAATCTATGCTCTTTCTGTAAAAAGGAATCAGAAACTATCAACCATCTTCTATGTGACTGCCCACATTCAAATTCATTCTGGAAAGACTTTGAACGGTGCTACTCTGCTATGATAAATCAACAAGTTCAATTAACATTTAAGGATATTTTGATTGGTATTTTGACAAATGAATGCCCCTTACTCAATTACCTGATAATACTAGGGAAGGTTTATTTGTGGAGTTGCAGGAGGAATGAAGTACTTCCGAACATTAATAACTTTAAGGCCAAAGTCAGCATCAAGTACGAAACTGAAAAATATATATGTACCAGAAACAGAAAACTAAAAAAACTGATGGAAAAATGGAAGTTATACGTATCGTGAGTAATCAGACGAATAGTCTTAATGGAATACGATATACGTTGTCAGTTTGCTATGCATGTTTAATTTTTGTTTCTATTTGTAATATTATTTTGTCACTGTAACGTGTAATTATCTATTAATAAAATTGTTAAAAAAAAAAAAAAAAAAAAGTAATCAACTTATAAACTTGACAAACTGAAAGTTTCATCTGTTCTTGAGTTCAGTGCCCGTTTGCATTCTAAGCAAATAGGAAAGGCCACTCCCTTATTAGACGACACTGAGCTTTTATCTGACACCGTTTGCAACTTGTAATAATGGAACTTTACCCGAGATTCAAGTTTCCGATAGCAACGATTAATTATCGTGATTCCTCACGATTGCATGGCGCATCCTTACTGTGCATAATTTATGGCGTCATTTAGAGCGCACACATTAGAAACATGACGTATTTGCTTTGACAATGAGCTTTGTCGTCGTGTTGCAACGAAACGAGCATGGTGACCTGTTTTTAATTGCATAATTTTGATGTAAAAATTATCCTCTTTAAGTTGAAAAAAAAAATGTTCGGAAGGAGAAAGATATAGCTGAAAGCGTGCACAAAACAGTTACTCGAGGATGCAAATTATGACCTTGAAAACACTGAACGACTCAAGGAACGTTTTGAAGTCTGTGTCGTTTGAAAATTGGTGTGGTGAATTTACCATAAATTGTTCCATATGCTCCAGACTTTCTACCTACCAAGGTTCTTTTTTTCAAGTATTACTTCAATACGTTTTTCTTCCAGCTACCACAAAATATAGCGTGAACCGGATCAAATAACGTGCGTACCAGTACAGACATCAATGGGGTAAGTTTGGCCAATCATATCTCTTTTGTGAGCATGGTGACCTATCTTTCTTATCGTATTTTTCGAAACAGTGCTTGGTGGGAACATTCAGGGAAAGTTTCAAAAAAATAATCGTAAGACAACTTTTATTTCTGAGGAATCACCTTAAAAAGCAAGAAGTTAAGTTGGAATTCAAAGAAAGAACACTTACCACTTACAGAATAGATAGCGAGTAGCGTAGCCAATGAGAGAACGGCATTCGTGATAGAACGCCAACAGATTTATACTAAAATAGAATAGTGTGTGTGTATCTCGAAAAATACTTGATAGCAAAGATGTCCGTTTCAAACGCTGAGCAATGGTTTAAAATTATTTCACCTTGTCCAAAAGTGAATAGTCTTCCATCTTTGGTAAGAACCACAGAGAATTGTGTCCCACAGCAAACTTTCTTGACACCAACACCTGCAAAGGTGTCTATGGGTCTTGGGGACGGTTTAGCTGTAGTACTTTCCAGTCCAAGTTTACCATAATCTCCATCACCAAAGGCCCAAACAGTGTTACCATCTGCAGATAGCGCTAGGGTGTGGTTCAGGCCACAAGCCACCTGAAAAGTATCAATGCAAAACAACGTTAGCCAGAAAAACATTAAGGTTTACTTTCAGTTCCAGATCCCTTCTGTTTCAAACTCCGAAGGCAAATAATAAGTTGTGGGCAGCTGACTTATGGATACTGTAGCGAGGCGTTTCTTCTCCTACTTTCCTCCATTCAATGGACATGTTAATCCCCATATTGTGCCAGAGCAACAGTCACTTGATGAATCAAGTGTAGTTGAGACAAAGTTCTTTGTAGTTTGCCAACCTGACTGCATATTGAAATGAGAGGTGTTTATTAAGGCCACAACAAATCAGGAGACGTGCTCAGTAATGTGAGCTCTGATGTAAAATGCCGGTTTTATTTTTTTTTTCGCATACGTCAGTTTATTTTAAAAAACGTGTACCCTTCGGAAGCTTATTTCCTATGAAGTTTTTCCACGAAAGATAACTAAACAATGAACAGAGAGATTAAGCACCGCGTATTTTTTTCCCGCGAACGGCTGAGAGGGTCACGTGACCTGACATTTCCCGCATTTGTCGTTTGCCGGCCGCCATTTCTACTCGAGGAGGACATTTCTCCCGTTTGGAGGGAACGCGAAAACGTGAGTATTTGCAGCCTATTTTTACCGACTATTTCTACATTTTGATCGCTTGCTTTTATACCTATGCTTCCTTTATCATCCTACTTCTACATGAACTCCTTGTAAAGCTAAAAGAGTTTCAAATTCAAGCGGAAAATACATAACTTCTCCGTATCCTTTTTGTCTAGTCGCTGTGAATGGCGAACGAGAACATGTGTCGACAGGAAGCTTAAACAGACAAACATCGCGGACGGAACGGCAAACGGCAAACGGCTAGTCGACGTTCCGCCGTTTTCGCGGTGTTTAATCTAACTATTGGTGGCCACAACGGCGAGAACCATGATGAAAAATGAAATCGTGCAGAAAATAAAAGATTAAAAAATAAATCATTCTTATCGTTAACGAGGGAAAACAGAGTCCATCCAGGAAATTGTGCCTTGAAAGATTCCGACTGAACAAAGATCTTAATTTTTGCAGGCCAGAAAAGAACCTCTCCCAACGCAGTCACTTACCCCAAATCTGTTTGCACAATACCTGACACACTTGTTTCTTATCCAATCCCATGACTCTTTCTGGTAGTTTCTTGTTTGCGGTGTTCCCATGTCCCAAGCGACCATAATCTCCATTACCAAAAGTAAAAAGTTTACCATCTGACGTCACTACAGCAGAGTGTTTAAAGCCACAAGCCAACTGCATAAACATGGACAAGAAATTTTTACAAACATTACAACCTTGTATTATTCGCAAAGGTAAGTTATAACTCAGAGTTAATATACTTCGAAATTCGGGGGGGGGGGGGGGGGGGCATTCATCTATTCATTTATTTCCACAGATGTCTACTCACAAATGAGACTTCCTCTCCCCTAAGTGCCTCAATCTGCCTGGGCCTCCTTTGTCTGTCACTGTTGCCATGTCCAAGTTTGCCATAATCGCCATCCCCCCAGCTAAACACCTCTCCGCTTTCAGTCAGAGCTAGAGAGTGACCGTCCGAACCACATGAGGTGGCTAGCTGGATTACAACATAGCCTGCAAATAAAAAAAAAACTATTGTCTGATGTTTCCCTTTTTCAACAGTCCGTTACTGCTGCAGCACTTTTTTTTATTTTGGTACACCACAAATAACATTATAATGAAAAAGATAGAAATAGACGTAACAATGGCGAGGAGGCCTAAAGGAAACTATGTAGCTTATATTAATTAGGCCTCCTCAGTTATTGTTTTAGAAGATAAAATTAAAAACGAAGAACATGACGACGGATACAATTACAATATATCACATGGAAGGTTACAAGCTACAAATTAAGTTAATACTTAAACACATTTATGTAAAACTTCTGATAGTTATTACAAATAAACGGCGATAGTGCTTTTTTATTTTAAAGGAGATAGGGGAGGACGACTTAACGATCTCGGTATTTAAGGAGCTATAAAATTTAGGTCCTTCTAAAAACGGAAAATTGTTTGATATTAGTACAACATCGTTGCATAGCTGCACTTTGCCCGCGCGATCAACCCGAGATCGCAAATTACCAAACTTCTAATTCACAACGTGAATTCCCAAAACAACTGTGGTAGTGCATAAGAAAGGATGCATAAAGAATGCACAGTTACCTTGCAAGGTAGAGAGAACATTTAGAGAGAATAAGTCATCGGAATTGCCCATTCCTAATCTTCCATAGCTGCCCTCGCCACAGGCCTGCACAGTACCATTAGGTAGCAATACAAAAGTACAGTTCTGACCACAGACCACTTGCTGAGCATGCCTAAATGACTTCACCAGAGTTGGTACATTCACTCCTTTGCCAGCCTCTGCAAGCTGTCCATGTCTCCCTCCCCCCCACAGGAACACATCGTACTGCTCGCCTCCACTCCAGTCCTCCGGATGTTGTTGGGCCCACTGCATCACATCCTTATCCATTGTAAGTGTCCAGCTTGAGTTGTCCTGATGATAAATGAGCATTATCTCCCTAAATAACTCCATCCTTCACTGATCAGATTAATTAAGAAATCCAGAAACAACAACAAAAGGTAACAGCAAAAAAGAGACTTGTAACCAGTTCAAGTTAACTGTGCAACTAATCAATGGTGTGGCCAAAATATGTCCTGGAATCTTATACTCTCTTTATGCAACAGAATTGTTACTAGTGTTTCATTAGTCATCAGATGGAATGTCAACAGGAATTACAATTCCACCAGTCACTGCAAATTTGTTTACCGAGGTTTGCCATCGTAGTGCTTACCTAAAGAAAAGACTTACAATTTCTCGCTGCAAAAGAATTCGCTTTCATCATGATATGTATAATGCATTTGCTTTGTCCAATCTATGTAATCTACCTTATCTGCCCATGAACGATGCACGTTCACTAAAAACTTACCTTGGGTTGATAAGCTATTTCACTGTCAATCGTTTCTTCATCTGGCACAGAGAATTCTTCAGGAAATGACTTCCTATAGGTAAGAGCATCAGCAGATCTCATAGCAGTGGAAAAGCAGTGAAGCCAACTCCACTCTGGAACAAGTGAGGCTTCATGACTCAAGGACAATAAAGAACCCTTTGCTTCAGAAACATCACCAAGCACTTTATCAATGTCCAAGCCTACAGCTAATGCACACAGAGATTGTAGAAACGGACTGTGGACAAGCTGGTTGCCTTGACTGATCTGGGCCTGCAAACAAAACACAAATATGTATCAAGTTCTCCAATTTTCTGCTGTCTAGGACATTATAGGCATCTATCCACCCTGACAATGGAAATTAGTATCTTGCATGGGGAGCAGAGTTGGCACAGTGGTGAGAGCGCTCGCCTTCCACCAATGTGTCCCGGGTTCGATTCCCGGACTCGGCGTCATAAGTGGGCGGAGTTTGTTGGTTCCCTACTCTGCTCCGAGAGGTTTTTCTCCGGGTACGGCGGTTTTCCCCTCTCCCCAAAAACCAACATTTGATTTCATTTGATTTATTTAGAGTTGATTTGATTTAGTCTCCCCAATTAGTAGAGCATCTGTGCTCGGCTAAATACATTTGAGACTTAAGTGATTATTATTATTATTATTATTATTATTATTATTAGAGTACACGATGAACTGTCTAATTTGGATCCAGTTGCAAAAGTGAGCTCAATACTGATAAGCCAAAAATCTGCAACAGGCATTCACATTAGACGGTCTCTGATTAGATTATATTTTGTCACAAACTGTTCCAAGCAAATACATGTTTTAAACCGGCAGTTGACTCTGGTCAGCAATGTCTTCTATGGGCTAAGTTGACAATGACCTGGCCGGAAACTTTTTGGAACATTGATTTTGATACATAATAGTTAAAAATATATATTCAGGAATTTTGAAATAACAATACCTTTCAGGCTACTGGGAAAGAATTAACACTAAAGTTTAAAGGGTGTATTTTGTTTTTTTGTTTTAACTGTGTTTTACGGATATAGATAATAACCGACTAAGACCACGTCAGGGAATAGAATATATTGCTTACGAGGATCAGTGGGATAAGTGAAGTACATACCTTCTCATACGTGTACTGCACTTGAAGCAATGTTGGTAACCTCTCAAGAAGCCTGGAGAAATATCGTGCCTCGTTTAAACCAACAATTCCGTGGTCTTTAAGCTTTTCTCGTGTCCAGGCTACTAAACGGTTCTTGTTAAACCATTCCTCATTGAACTGAAGTAATATCACATCCTGTTGACATAAAATACAGCAAAACAGAGTCAGCAATAATGCCTCAAGAATTCTATCGGAGTTTCACCTTAGAGTCTCGGACAATCTCGTATGTCACTTAGCAAGCAAACCCTTGAAACAATTTTCAGACTACTTAACACTTTTCAAACCTGTTGTAGAGGATTTAATACTGCAGAGTTCCAAATATATACTTCACTTTGCATGTGGACATTTTGCCATGACAAGGTACCGTCCTCAAACACTCCATAATTTGACAAATGTTTACCCAATCGACATTTTTTTTAATTTTTACGTGGCATTCACTTCTTTAAAAGTTGGTATGGCTTTGTCGTTATCAACCATAACAATCCCTTACTACCCCATAGGGTTTTGTAATTACGTATGATGGCTAAAGGTGTTGGTTGAGGTTGTTTGGAAGGTCCAAAGCTAGGTCGCCCATACGGCAGGTAGTTCAATCTGCTCTCTCTAGCGTATATAGTCCGCTATTTTTATATTGTCTTCAGAAGGGGTACAGCATTATATATGAGTGCATGATAACAAAAGTGGTTTATTGGTGAATAACGGTGGTTTAAGGGCACGAAGTTTTTCTTCGGAAGGAAGCAAGCCATACACTGTTTGCTTTGAAGGAAGCTGCAATCCCTTGGTCTCCGGCCCACATCAGAGAGACAACTGGATCTTTCTGCTGGTATGTCTGTGCCACCACTCCATCCTACAGCAAAAGAAATAATTCAAACCAAGGTGATAAATGCTTCATCTCGCATGGATGTTGTGAAAAGTTTTTCACGAAAATTTGGAACGTAATTGTTTCAAAGATGAGCAAACACTTCACAAACACTGATATTCTTGAAAATAAAATAGATTCATCAAATGCTTTAAGAATCTGGGTAAAATCATGACCACAGCCAGACCATAAACCATTTTGCTAATGATCAGTCTCTGGTGAATTGTGGATAGATCCAGTCCTCTGTGGAGGCAAACGGTCAAAACAACAATTTCAAATTTCGTCCTAAAATGGCCGTTTGCCCCTACAAAGGACTGGATCTACCCACAATTCACCAGCAAATTGGTGTATTTAGCCGGCCTGGCTTGCTACTACATCTGATTTTCTTACTGTTCAACAGTGAATCAGATTGAAGCGGAGTAACGAGGTAAGAAAGTGTGATAATTGTGACTGAATAAAATTTAGGCAAGGTTAAATTCGAGGCAATTTTTGTGCGGGGGCGCGCTCCGCCATTGCTTGGTTTTCACTACGTTTTGCTTGTTATACGTTTGAGTGTTTGCTCCCAGTCCTCCCTCCCTGTAGGATTATGAATGCAGGTGGGTATGACTGGATTACAACTGAGCCACTAATTGTGACAGGTGCATGGGTGGGCGGCTCGGACTGGGCTGATATGGTTACTTCCAAGCACCTGGCCCGATGTTACCCTACTTTTTGTAGCCACTGCTTCTAGAGAAGAGATAGCCATCGGGTTTGTAAGTAATGCAAGTAAGTAGTCAAATGGATCGGATTGCAAGTTATCGGATGACCATTGCGGCCAATCAGATCGTTCTCGTATGCAGCTACGTCAGTAATCTAAACTATCGGATAACGACCGGAGCCAATCAGATCGTTGTGTAAATTACGATTATCAATGTGTGCTCCCGAGAGGGCGTTGTTGTCGAATTCTCAACTCTTTATAGATTAAAGCGTTCAAGCTACGTTGTTTCATGTGCTTTTTTCTACTCCCGTTGAGCCGGTATTGTTGTTGTTGTTGTTGTGGTAGAGTGACCAAGGTAGCCGGGACTCAAAGTCAAACTATCAAGAAAAAGGACTGCATGTGGCTACTACTGCAGCTTTTACGTAAAGGTGATGTGAAATGTTTGTCAGTTGTTAATCTTGTGAGCTGAGAATATTAACCCTTTCCTCCCTAAGAGTGACTTATAGATTTTACTCTGTCTAACGCCAGACGATTTTACTCGTCGTTTTACTCGATAATTACCGTCATATCTGTGTTGTTTATTCTACTCTTATTTTAAGGCTCATTCGCTATTCCAAAACGTTTCCAGTAGACTTGTTTACGTTCGTGTAT
This sequence comes from Pachyseris speciosa, assembly GCA_016490735.1. Taxonomy (NCBI): domain Eukaryota; kingdom Metazoa; phylum Cnidaria; class Anthozoa; order Scleractinia; family Pachyseridae; genus Pachyseris; species Pachyseris speciosa. The sequence continues at coordinate 112,957 of JAEMWC010000124.1, read as the reverse complement.
TATTAATCTATGTAATACGCATTTGATCATATTTTTATGTTAATTTGCGCAAGATAAATAATAATGATGATGATAATAATAATAATAATTTTTTAATAATTAATAATCTTTATTAACAAATTCTCAAACAATCTTAAATTTACAATATAGGATCTACCAGAAAGCTAAAAATGATATTCATAATAATTTATTATAATCTGTATAAATATTATAAAAATATTGCTAAAAAAAACTTCATTTTTAGTGACTGTTTATGGAGGTTTTCCAGCCGAAGAGTGCTCTCTGAATCGAAGTGTGTGACATCCATGACAATTGAACCAGCCATGTACTACAAGATCTCTTTTATGGAGTCAAATAACGCTCTGAAGGACACAAGAAATGTCTTTACACAAAACCTGTTTATTTCAAGGGCCAAAGAAGCTGATTGTTTTCACCGGCCGGAGTTGTGATATAAGATACCACGAATACACGAACGTAAACAGGTCTACTGGAAACGTTTCTTGAATAGCAAATGAGCCTTAAAATCAGGGAGAATTCTTCCTCAGGACAAAATAAGAGTAGAATAAACAACACAGATATGACGGTAATTAGCACTAAGCTATATAGCTTAATTTCCAAATGCAAACGGATTGAAAGACTACTGTATCGTTAGTGAAAAGTTATGTTGAATAAACTCGACTAGCAATGTGAATTCGCAGTTGAGTTTATTATTTATCTTGATGCATAACTTTATACGATGATTCTCTAGAACTCTTATTTGTATGTCGTTGCATTAGGCAACAGTTAAGTGTTGTATACTAACTGAGCGAACAATCGAAATAAAATCTCCGATCAGATAACCGGTTGAGTTGCAAACAGCTTACGTACGATACTAGAACATAAACAATGCGTTCTCGAATTCCATCAAACAAGCCTTAAAATCGGCGAGAATTCTTTCCTCACGAAAAAATAAAACAATAAAAATAAATAAATAAAAAAAGCATAAAGGATACAGATATGACGGTAATATGAGCTCAATTTCTAAATCTCTGATCAGACAAAGTTGGGTTGCAAACAGCTTGCGTGACACGCCTTTTAATATTCTCAGCTCACAAACGTTTCGCATCGCCTTGACGTAAAAGCTGCAGTAGTAGCCACATGCAGTCCTTCGTCTTGATAGTTTGACTTTGAGTCCCGGTTACCTTGTTCACTGTACCACAACATCAGTAATTCCAGCTCAACAGGAGTAGGATTAAGCACATGGAACAACGTAGCTTGAACACTTAAATCTATAAAAGTTGAGAATTCGACAACAACGCCTTCTCGGGCGCTCGTATTGATAATCGTAATTTACACCACGATTCCGTTCGCCGGCGGTTAGCCTTTGTTTTGAAGAAACCAATAAAGAGCTGCGTAAGAATGGAAATCGACACCCGTGGAGTAATTTCCGGCGAACGATTCACGTGCATCGTCTAGGAAAATAATCCTGGAGTCGAAGTCCTGCTTTCCACAAATCGGAAAACGAACTATGATTGGCTAACCGCCGCGAACGGAAGTGGCAGTTCAGTTCAGCAGACATTTGTGGGGAAGGAACGCGTGATGAGCCCAAAGACATCTGCGTTGGAGGCTAGATTGGCTCCGGTCATTATCCGATAGTTCAGATTACTGACGTAACTACATCCGCGAACGATCTGATTGGCCGCGATGGTCATCCGATAATTTGTAATCCGATCCATTTGCCTACAAACTTAGATTACTTAGATTCCCGATGACAAAGATGCTACCGCTTCTCTAGAAGCAGCAGCCACCATAAAAAGAGTTCACTTACATACTTTTTCCTTTGCAGGAATCGATTCCTGGCAGTCTGGTGAAGACTACACTTGTAAGATCTGAATTACAACTAAAGGTGCAATGGCACAAGTAAATAAATCTGAGCTGGATCAAGCCTAAAATCGGAATAGTCAAAACATTCCTCCCGGAGTGTTAATAAACTGAAGGTTTAGATTGATTTCCGTACTCTCCAATTGCATATACAATTGATAAATACCTGAATAGACCAGATGTTGACAAGCCCATCACTGCAGCCAGTTGCTAGAAAGCTCCCATTGCTATTAAAGCATAGAGATGAAAGCACACCTCTATGGCCACTAGCTTCAAACATAAGTGACAGAGTTCTGTCTTCATTCTGGTGTGGTTTACCACATGCTCTCAGAATATCATCAAAGTTATAGACAATGCATGGTGTAAGCTTAATTTCCATTTCCTCTTCATCTTGTGCTTGTGATAACTCCATCAAGTTAGCTGACTCAAGGGCAGCAATTCTGCACTCCATGGAGGAGCTGGAGTTTCGCTGTCTCTCTAAGATGAGATACGCTTTGACTATCTTGCGAAGATTCTCTTTATCTGGCTCCAGGGGAATTTGCCATACGCTTATGTCTCCAGCAGCATCTCCACTGTCCAATGAATAAAGAGTAAATGACTCTGATACTAAGCAGTGAAGCAAATTAACTTCCAAAGGATGGATTTAAAAGGGAAAAATATGGAGTAAGAACCACTATAAGAACTAAGTAACAAGCACTACTACAACTCCTGAGGTATCATTAAGGTCCGTAACTCTTCATTGTTACGGCTGATTGTGGTTTTACTCAAAAAGCAACAAGATTGGCAATTCACACGACAGACATGGTAACAAGAAACCACAAAAGAGGGAGTACTTCCTAATTACATCATATCATGTGTTATCCAACTAACACTACTTGTTAGCTCAGTTGGTAGAACGCTTAATCCGCAGTTTTCATGTATTCACACTCATTTAACACTACTTCATTAATAGCCTTTGGGAAACGATACAGAGGCAAAAGTAGGGCATGTGCCACCATGCTCTGTCAGAACTTACACGGCTAAGAGTGAAGATGTATGTTGCACACTAGAATTACTGAACCATTGGAAGCAAGATATTAATGAGTTCTTAGACCGCAGACAGTGCCTGAGTAGAATGCCATCGTCGACTTCATACCATATCTGCAAAATAAATAAATAAACAAATAAATAAATAAATAACACAAGGTACTGTAACTAAACGCCATTCCTATTTGCATTGCATTGTCACTTTGTATGAGTTGAAGTGCCACAGAATTAACTCTTCCAACATGGGTTAGGTTCACGTCATCTTCATTAAGATGCTTTGTACCCTTTAATAAAAAAACGAGGATAAAAAAGAAGCTTGCAGACCAGCCATTGTACATTGCAATACGGAATGCTCCTTGGTTCAGAATAACATACTTTTAGCCTTTGAAGAGAAAAAGGCTATCCAGTGGCAATTTCGTGTTAAAATACAAATAGCTCAAAATAATTGGATTTTGTTTTTCAAAACATTTGAATCACTGACGTATATCAATGGGAAAAAAATCCTCAAACGGTCCAGGCCAAATCATTTTAGAACTGAACCTAGCGCTACTTGAATTTACATTCAGCTCAACGTACAAACTGAGTGAAAAGAACAAGAACTTCACCTTAACACATTCATTTTCAGCACAAGAGGCAAATGCTTCTCCTTTGGAATCAAACTGAAGTCCAGTGATTAAACCCTGACACATCAAAGTAAAAATGAGTAAACATGAGTGTGACAATCAATTACTGGCACTTTCCATTGAAGCGTCGCTGGAAGATAGTTTCAGATTACTTTGAAGAATGGCTTGATGCCTTTTGCCGGCTTTATACCACTACTACTGAATATAGAGTATACAAGGCTCTGTTGACACAACTTTGAGAAGGGGCCACCACTGCCAGTCCACTGTTGATCTCATCTCCCGCACCCCACTCATGAATCAATGTATGACACTGGTGGTGGTGATGATACGGGCTTCACAGCATTCCTAACCGGTATTTTAGATTGTCCAACAGAGAATGAACTCCTATTTGAAAATGGTCATCAGAGCCGTGAGATGGTTTCACTATTTGCACATGTTGCAGCAAAGACAGTGCCAGCTTCCTTGGGCATTTAAAGACCCTGAGTGGTGGTCTGCCTGGGATTCAAACCAGTTCTGCCTCTAGTGTTGGCTATTAAATAAAGTTCAACACTACCGTACTCACTTTGTGTGCTTCCACAATCTTGATTTGGTCCTCAGGGTGTTTGGTTGCTAAGCATATGACACCATCAATAAATCCAGCCACGAAACTGTTGCTGTCATCATACCATGCAACCTTACACAATGGCACTGATAAAAATGCACACAATGAAGGTGATATTATGGTTTACATTCGTGTTTCATTTAACCGTTTCAAACCAGTTGATTTGGATTTCCTTTTTTACAGGTAATACGGCAAAAAAGGAAAATAGAATTCAAACTGGTTTGAGCATTTCAAACCAAAACAAAAGAACTATTGCAAACAAAAGGTGATGCACGTTTAAATATTGACATAGATAAAAACGGGATCACTACGAATACAAGAAATGCTGTCTTAATACACATGCATAGTTTTGGAATAAATTACAAAATAGCGCCTAACGCGCTTCACATAACTTTATAACTCGATAGCAAATTTAAATGAACTGAGTAAAACGTGAGGAAAATCCATAAAGAAATAGAAAGAAGTCATGATTCGGTAGTTCCCGTTTTTGAGCCGTCTTTACATGATAATCAATCACCAATGAACCTAAACTTAATCCTGATCCTAACCCTCGTATCACCCTACCAACAAATCTAATCTCTTACCCTAGCAGTGGTGATGACTGTCATCATCTACTTACCTCCTCGTCGTGAACACTGATCCAGTTCCACTCTTGTAAAGGAGTTGCGATCGAACACCTCAATTACAGCCAATGAGCCATCGATTCGGCCAACCAGTAGGGAATCCACAATTCCAACTTGACTTTCAAGGAAGCCACGTGATACAGGCCATGTTAGACATGTGATATGGTGAGGATTGACATCTATATTACAGCGTCCATCTGAAAACAATACACTGCTAAGTTAACGCGCTTGTGGGAAGAAATTAAAAGTAACGAACATCAAAATAAGTTTCGACATTCAAACGGCCGCTCATTGCACTGTCCATCCTGATTTGGAAAATCAGGAACATTAAATAAAAGAGCCTTCTTAGCGACATTGCAAAAAATGATACCTAGTCAAAACTTCAAGCGATCAAGGAGTTGCAGTGCTCTAAATTTGGGTATTTGGGTACATTTAGTGACGATGGTTGAAAGAAATTATAACTGAATGCAATAGGTCGATAATGGTTCGACCAGATTCCAGCATTTTGAGGCACTATTATTTTAATTGGATCATTGCTACCAATCTTTATACGTTGTTACCTTTAAACTGGTATCAAAAGAATGTCCAATCATTGGTGAACAAGTTATGAAACATTTTTTTTACATAACCTGGTTACCATAGTAACGCCTTAACCTGTTAATAACACCCCTAATTTTAGCTTTTAGTGACAAAAACTAAAAAAAAAAAAAAAAAAGCTCGGTGACCCCCGTTCTTTATTTTTGGGAAATAAAAATAAAAATTTAACGTGGCTCTGAATCCGCTCCGCTCTTAATCAAAAGAATGCCCAATCATTGGTGAACAAGTTATGAAACGTTTTTTACATAACCTGGTTACCATAGAAATGCCTTAACCTGTTAAAAACACCCCTAATTTTAGCTTTAAGTGACAATAACTTAAAAACAAGCTCGGTGACCCCCATTCTTTATTTTTGGGAAATAAAAATAAAAATTTAAGGTGGCTCTGAATCTGCTCCTACAATTTTTTATAAATGTTGCGAAAAGTTGGCACTCGACATGCTTATTACTTTTCAACAATAAAAAATGGGGGTCACCAAGCTAGTTTTTAAATTATTTTTGCTTAAAGCTAAAATAAGGGGTGTATTTAATAGGCTATGGTGTTACTACGGTAATCTGTTATTTCAAAAAAAATTTCATAACTTGTTCACCAATGATTGGGTATTTTTTTGATACCACCTTAAAGGTATTAACGTATAAAGATTGGTAGTAATGATCCATCAAACTAGTAGTGCTTGAAAATGCTGGAAACTGTTAGAAGCCACCTTAACTCATTTCAAATAACGAAATTTATGTTTTATGATCATAATCCATTGTTGCCTCCACTGTTCCTCAACTTATTTGAGACAAGTGGTCAAGTTCATAATTGTGGCACCAGAACGGCTGGCTGTTACCACCCTCATTTCTATCGTACAAACATTAAGTAAAATTTGGAATTCTCTCCCCGTGTCAATTACCTGTTCAGCTAGTTTTCGTACCTTTAAAAAAAAGATGTTACAATTTTTATTTGAATAATCTTCACTCTGGTCATGCCGCACTCACACAGCACCAAATTTTACTCTAATATTGTATTTCGAGTTGGCCCCTCCTATGACCCTGGTGGTTTCTTGAGCTCTCCTCGCCACTACCTTTGGTGTACTATATGTAAACATTATCAACATGGCAAATAAATGTTAATATCAACTCTGCTGGAACGGAATTTATTTATTAACCTGGATTTAAACTTTTGAAAAGCTCACAAACCCCACTGTACACAAACAATGTGGAGATGCGCTAAGCTGACACGAGACAAACTGTCAACTGTATTTGGTAACTTAAATTAAGCCAAAGGAAAGGACAGGAAGTGGTGAGCAGCATACGTATTGGCCGGGATTGTTAGCTTCCAAAAAGTGTACCCCTAGCGTAACTAATTACAAACCTGTTACTGTCCAAATATTTATTACATTATTCAATGCTCCAGCCAAAAGTCTGCCATTAGCCTGATGTCACAAGGAAGCAAACAAAAGAAGAACAGTTGAAAGAACTGGATACATAACTTCAGTCAATGATCACTTTTCGATACAAATGTACCAGTGAAAGGCTCTTCAAACAAAGAGTTCTTTCGGTTTAACGGTTGGCACCTTTGAATTGTAAACATTAAACATCTCCACAAAGTGCCCTTAGTCACAAGTTTGGTATAAAATGCTTGATGTTACGCCGAGCCCATATCCCTAACATTTCCCTGTTGCTTTTCCAACACCCATTCAGGTGGTGCAATAATTTGATTTCAGAGGCTGTTCAAAGAGTATTACAAAATATATAAATTTCAGTGTACCAATATACGTGCCGTGCTCTCAGTTATTACAAAACATGTTAGCTTTACTTAGCCAGTAAATGCAAGAGCGGTTTATTCATACAGAACAGTGGACAAGTGATGACGTAATCAAATTCTTACATTAAAACAAACGTGTTGTATTTCTTCACTGGCAGCATCGATGCGCTTCTTGACACCAACTTCCTGGTGTGAAAACAAAAAAGCACATGTCTGCTGCAAAATGTTGTGCGTCTTTGAAGACATGTTCCACACATGGACAACTCCATCCATACCACTATTTTAATCAAATAAAAGTACAAAACATTAGTGACCATCAAAAGGCATCCAATGATTATGATCAAGTCTGCAGCACTCATTTCCGTGTAAGGAGTCCAACCGTTTTGTCAGGTGTCAGTTCAACACGAACTGATCCTTTCCTTTTTGCTCGTTTTGGAGTGGAATATTTCTTTATCTATCTAAAAACGGACGTACAAAAATTATACGTAACAAGGGAAAATAGAAGACAACAAAGGCAGCAAAATTTTTATTGTAAGCAATAGTAAACAGTAAAGGAATAAACTCAACGTATGAAGTTTCCTTTCACTAAAAAACTAAATATTCTGTATTTATGCTTAAAGGTACTGTTACATGGTTACGGGTTACTGCTGGTTTATTTTTTAGTCAAAACTATCTAAAATCATTTTTATATGCTTCTGCCAGACTAAGAAGAAAATATCAAAGGAATTTATTCAATAAAGCAAGCCATAGTAAATAGTTTCAGTACAGTGTAAACAAGCCTAGATCATTATTTGTGGGTTCCATTGATACGAAGACATATTTTAGCTTTTTTACAATAATGCTAAAATAGAGTTACAGCGCGCCTTTATTTACTAAATGCAAAGGAACTCAAAAACTGAAATCTTGCAAACGTCAAACTTTGTTAGTGACACCATTTACAAAGACAAAAAAGCACTCGCACTCTGTTTTACTGTTTCCATGAGCAAGGACAGAAGGTCGTGCAGACAGGTGTACTTAAAAAAAAATTATTATTTAAAATACCATGCATGCGACTGAATACTTCACTGCGTGTCAACATCTCAAAGTTAATAAAGTTACACGTAAGATCTACCTTGTGGCTAAAAATTGTTTGCTTGTATTCCATACAAAAGAAGTGACCTGTAAAACAACAAGCAAATAATTTGTTAGACCAGGTTTCGATTTGCTAAAACCTGCCAATCCATGTTCATCTGTTTGACAGGGGAAACAATCATCTATTAGTAAATCACAATTAACATAAGGCATGTTTGACACCTCCCATTTCAGTACCATATTAAGATACACTCGGCCAAACACGGCCATCTTGCAGCCTCATAAAGAGTGATAACAGTTTATGGGGAACCAGCAAAGAATAATTTGCAAACCTGTTTTTTGTGTGCCTTGAATCGGTTGAGAGGACAACAAGGAATGTCTCCTATGGCAGACAAAATATTATTAACATATTAGTAGTTAATATATTTTCCTTACAAGTCAAAATACTTAACATTATTTTCCAGTTCCAAGAAGACTGAACATTTGCAAAAGACCATACACCTTATTCCCAAATGGTGGCCTATTTATTATTCTTTTGTTTGCATGTTAATTAGCCCTCTTTGCCTCGTCAACATGTACAAAATACAAAAGGATTTTGAAGTGAAAATGAGGCAAAGAGGGCTAATTAACATGGAACAAAAGAATAATAAATTGGCCGCCATTTTGGAATAAGGTGTATACTATCTTTAGAACTCAAATGATTCCTTTGTGCTTCTATCAGCTTCACTGGTTGTAAATTTATTGCACCACAATAGTCATGTAAGCATTAGTTCTTCGTCTTGTTTAGCATTGAACAGTAACAAGAGAATGGCAGCTATTCCATCAAATCTTCCATTCCTTACTATGGTTGTGACAGGGTTTAGGAAGTGATGTATGTGTATTTATCCCTCTGCTATAATAAAATTCACATTCAACATAGTGAAAATTGACAACATTCGCCGCAAAAATGTAATATAATAAATAGTAACAATACCAATAAACAAGAGATACATATATTTTTTACCAAAGGGGACGGGTGGGAAGGGGAAAATCATGAGCAATTAACAAGCACCTGACCGGTACAACGCCACGCTCGAGAGCAAGCTGTAATACAAACATGAAGCAACGCACGCCTGAGCAGCAGAGAAGACCGCTGACCACCTACAGTGGAACGCATACTGAGAGAAGGCCTGGATATCCCAACGCCAAAAGACTCTTGAAACGCTAACCACTAACGCCAACAAAAAAAGCCACGACGCTACTAACGCCAAAAAACAACGCCTCTTGCTCCTCGTTGTTAACTAAGTTAAATTGAAAATAACCATATCAAATTGTAGCTTTATATTCGGTGGCCTTAGCAGTTGTATACGGTATTTTCCAATGCAAACTCTCAGTTATGCTAAAATGGAAAATGAAGTGCCTTTAGTGCGCAGGTGACATCAAAGGAAGCCACAATACACTGACTGCGATTTAAAACCCTATGGAGGAAAAACCTGACATTGATAAAACAGAATACCTTGCACATCAGCAGAGATGAGTGCGTGTCGAGCTTGATCCTTTCCCCTGACCTTTGCTCTACTGGCCAGTGTTTTTATAAGTTCTATAACTGACCACTCCCTGTGACATGAAGGCAGCCACGTACTGAGACAACAAGCTGACAAGGCATTCACCAGTGATAACGAACCCGCACCACCAGACAGACAGTTACCTGGAAAATAAAATACGTGAGCATTTGCTACCACTCAGTATAGTCTGACTGACCCAATTGTAAAAAAGACGGCAACAAATGAGTGATATCGATAAATAATAATGATGACTAATTAAAAGACACCACTGCAAAAGCAATGAGTAATGATTATAAACCATGGGCCACAAAGATGCTGTCACCGATTGCGCAAAGATTCCACTGACAGGATTTTGTTATATGTTACCTTGTGAACTCAAAACAACATTTAGTATACACAAGAAAAATACTTTCTGTACATTGGTACACCAGTCGGGTTAAAGAGGCTATTCATGCAAGACTTTACCCGACAAAATCAACAGGGACAGTAGAATTGAGATTCCTGAAGCGTGGATGCACACGATCAAACAACACAACAGCCAACTGGCACCAAAGTGGACCCCCCCAGGGAACACTTTCTAGTCTGGACAGGGACCGAAACCCTCCAATCAGCAATAGAATAAGAGAGGATAGAAATGCACCAGACGAGTGTTCACCTTGATTGTTGTACCATACTGAGCCAGTCTCCTTTGGTTCCGGTTCCGGTGTATTGTTCGGTTTGCATGTGAATACAGCACAACCCAGAAACAACATACCTCCGTTTTCTGCTAGTAAATTCACCAATGTCTGAGTTACAGTGAAACTTGGTAGGCACAGGGCCTTGTGATCCGAGGTTGAAGGATTAACGTCAGCTGTTGCGCTCTTCTGTAACTGATTCCTCAATAAACCTGGCAAGGTTGGATGTGTTATAAAGATTGTTAAAACAAAAACAGGGCAAGATACAACAACTACAACAACAACAACAACAGGGTTTCACGGTGAAATATACTAACTAACCAGTGGCAGATGCCATCAAATCATTCTCACAGACTTGTAGTAGGAGTTGAGCTGAAGATGGCTGACTGTTGATCAGTGAACTCACTGCCCGCCCCAGAACTCTGAGTGTAGCTGAACAGCTGCTGTTCACCACTTCATTACTGCCTTCCACGGATTTATCAACATGTGCTCGACCAGACGCTACAAGCCGCATCAATTTAACCAACAGCTTTACATCTCCAAGGCCCATGATCTCAAGGCCTCGAGTAACTGCTTCTGGTGAGAGGCCTTTGCAGAGTACAGACAACACTTTCAATACAAGTTCTCGTGATAACAGGATTTGTGCAGCGACTGTGGTCCTTTGTAGTGCCAGTATCCTATTATGAGCTGAGATGATCACTGAAGCTTGTTCACCTAAAGGTTTTCTTTCTCTTTTTGATGAATAACGATCAACAGACGATGAGTCAGTCAGGTAACTAGCATTGTTATTAACGGCCCGTCTACCCAAGGGATCATTCACAGCAAATTCCACTGGACAAGGCACGGGTTTGCATTCTGTTAAGCCCAGGGAAGCTATTTCATCACCTGTTTGAATGTCTTCAGTGCTTTGCTGTGTGTTTGCTTCAAGATGCGCATCATCTAAATTTAACGTAACAACAGAAATTGACTCATTTTTTTATATAATTCAGTTCAAGAATGGCAAAGGGAAAAATTTGCATCAACCGTATTCTTGGCATACCACATTTCTTTCTTACAAAACCTCTGGAAATTGGATAAAATAGTTTTAGATCTAAGCCAAGAAAAATTGCACTTAATTGTATTTGTAGTGGACCTCGGTTAAAGATTATCATGCAAACATTTCTCATGACAAACACCTTTTGCCTCTGTATAACTACTAAGGAAAATACCTGACATGCTTGTGACACAAGGTCCTAATAAGTCTGGAGCATCTAACAACACTCGAGCATCGTCAACTGGCCTGCAAAGAATGCAGATGGCAACAGGTGAGAGGAAGGCAGTCTATTACAGTTTAGTATAAATCTACTAGCGTTCTATCACGAATGCTGTTTTCTGATTGGCTACGCTACTCGCTATTCTGTTATGTGATAGACAGTGAGTAGCGGCAGTCAACCAAATTTCTGCCGCTTAACTTACAAATTTGTGCCTTTCAACGCTGCAAGCGTCCTTGCCTCTTCAGCTTTCGCGATTTGTCTACTATGGCATTCAGGACACAACAGGTAATATGGGTGCCCAGTTCCACACGTCCCACCAAACCAACCATCTGTGTAAACTCCATCACTCCGATACCCATGACGGCTGCAGTTACCACCACAACCTGGATGACAGTTTCGCATGTGGCGACTCAAGTTCTGAATATCAATTTGACATATATCACATCTTGCTGTTGATTCACGAGATGAACGGCTAGCCAGCTGGAAAAAAAATTGACAAAATCTTAGCCTGGCGATTGCCACACTGTTGTTCGTTCTTCTTTCTTTATTCGAAATTTTTTTTACAACTTTCTTGTTGAAAAATGTAAAATAGAAGTTCCAAAAGAAAACACAACTTTTAAAACAAATAAACATGGGCTGTGCTTTATCTAACATGCCTTCATCAACAATTTGTGCGTGACGTTAACATAAGGGAGCCACCGACGGGAACTAAGAGACATGTCTTGTTTCATAGACATGTCTGATAAACGTCAAGGCTGTGCTCTAAGAAAAATATTTGGGAGACCAAAACTCTGCACTTTTGAAATTCAGGGTGCCAAGCATTTACATTTAGTGCAAAAACTAAGATTTCCTTGTCGCCCAAAGGCAAACGTAAGTCGTCAGGGGCCCCCAGGCACTGCTAGAGCACAGCCCTGTATGCTACCCTTTGGGGGGAGGGGAAGTAGTTCATTTTATTCTATTCTAGCAATAAGGGAAACAACCCATGGGATTCCCACATTGTTGATCAATGATATTCCCTACTGGTTTGTCACTAAAGCCCTTAATGGCAAAGAGGATAATATCAGGATAATGTAATATTTTACAACCAAGTTATTTAGGAAATCTATTTGCACTCTGGAATAAAATAATTCACCATGTTCAACAGGTCAACTGAATGAGAGAATTCCATTCACCCAAGTTTTACTCATGTAACCAGGCAGGTATAGCAGCATTATATATTACTGAAAATGACAACAAAATTGGCAGACGTTTTTCACAATTTCATTATTAACATCCTAACGCCCAAAACGAGTGCCTGGTTTTGAGGCGCAATAGAAGCCATCGATGATGCTGGTACCAGCTGGAGTGTGCACCAGTGTAACAATTGTCCTTTCAATTACACCCTAAAGAAAACACAGTGATCTACTCAATATATTCAAATTAGATCTCTTACATAACAGCAACCTCGAGCAAAAAGATACATGTTTTGTATACAGTTAAGACACTAGGTGGCCGTTTCTGTAAACGACTGTGAACACTTGAAAGAAAACAAAGTCCCAACAAACCCAATGATTTAAGTCAATATTTAGTCCAGTGAATCTTCCAATTATTGCTACAAGCATGTGGTGGTCCCCTTTTCTACTTTAAAGTAACACAGAAAGCAGAAAAAATCTGTAATAGTAACCCCCACAGATAAATAATCGCAGAGCAATCAACTTATCTATTCTCGTTTTTCACGATTAGTTTCCAACCAACAGCAAATGCCCACTTTCAACACTTTAAACTCTGCGCTGCATTGTTTTCAACAAATATCAGAGATTATGGCTTTAGGCAAACAAGAGTCATATAGAACTGAGAAAAAAGGAAAAGAGATACTGTAAATGAGAAAGAGTTGTAGCAACAGCATGTGCGTTGAACAAACAAACGTTTAACAGATTTGAATCATCTTGGATAACCATACACTTTACAGCCGGGCCAATCCCTGTTCCTTCCTCAGAATATTCCTATTATTTTTTATTCATGTCATTTAACTTCAATTGAACATAGCCATGGCCTGATAGGGCATATTTAGACGCATACAATACAACAGAGCAACCTTAGAAACAAGATTCCAACTTACAGTCTATTCTTGCACTATGAGTGGTATTAACTTACAACACAACATCTTAGTCCTGAATACTGACCTCTGGGAAGAACAATCCAAGAAGCTCTCTATCAGCTCCTGGTTCAAAATCACTGTCTTCAAGATCCATATCAATTACTTCAACCACATCATCTGTTCTTGGAAGTACTGCTCCACTTTCATCTGGTAAAAAGAAACAGACTTGGACATAGCACTGTTTGTTTGCATAACCTAGGAGTTACCATAATTTTCAACGAAAACTTTCACGCGAAGTTGCTAATTACATAAAGTTTTGATATTGGTTCAAGTCAAAAATCAATAAATTTTTTTGGTTGCTTGATCATTGGTCAATCGATCAGTCAAAGAATCAGTCAATCAAATTCATACGTAGATATCTAATTACATCCACAAGAATCATCAGCCAGCGATTGTGCTTGTGTAGCTAAAAGATGAGAGGACGAAGAAAACATAAGATGGATCTCTGGTAGCAAACACCTTTCGTGATATTAACATTCTGTTCTTTTAACTGTTCTTCCTGACAAGAAGTAAATGTATCCAGGAGCCCATCACGAGGAGCGTATAACTGCCCTATATTCCTGTCATGGCGTTTTCACAGACCAATTTATTCTTAGATTGAATTTCCCGTCAATATCATACTCCCGCAGTCGTTGCACATGCCACAAATATCTGCACGTGCAGAGCTTTTGTTTTCACTTTTAGGCATAGTTTCATGGCCCCAGTCAGTTCCAGTGTTTAGAAACCGATCAGATATGATTACATAACTTGTGCGTCCGGTCCGGAATAAAACCTTCGGGCCGAAGAATAAATTCAATGTTCAATACTAAATTAACATTTTCTGCGTAAATCCATTGTCATCTTTCGTGAAATTTGGGCATCAGTCATTCTGCTGGCCTTCGTGTAGCGGTATGGCTACGTGTAGACTATCATTCTGGTTGCACAAAATTACAGTCTCTGATTACTAAAATAGATGTGGTTGATACGAAAACTAAAATGTACCTTATGGATGGGGTCAGAACATTCAAAATGAATTCTAATGAGCAATCTCACCTTTATCGTCATGTTTTCGCGACTGACCGCAAATTTTCAAACGGAAATTTACCACGAGAGTCATCTCGTATGGGTTAACGTTATAGTTTGCACATGCGCCGAGCCACGAAACCCTCCCTTTAAATCTATTGTTTTGTGGCAATCTCATTGCCGTTGCCGCTGCCGGCCTCGTTGCCCTTTTTCACAGGAAAAGATAGTCTAAAAATAGATCGTTCTGTAGAAATGCCGTGACATAGGCTTAGTATGGAAGTTGTACACTCCTTGTGATGGGCTCCTGATGTATCTCAATTTGAATGTACAGTGTACTTTTGTATCTGAGATATGAACAGATCACTGAGGGCAGCTTAAGCAGTCCTCATAAGGAAAGAGTGTTCTGAAAAATTATCTTCAGGTTGACGCAAGAGTAGAAATTGTATACGCAAGCAAGGTAACAGGATAACTATGTTTCTTAGGAACTGTCAAGACAGTTCACTTATCGTTGCTTCCGAATTTGCTCCACTCCTTTGATGCAATCTGCTATCAATGATCTTCGGAAACTTCTTCTGCAAAATGGTTACCCTCAATGTATAATTACATACAACATTAACAATGTTTTGAACAGAAACAGAAAAAAGCTGAACAGCCCTGTCTTGGCAGTTCCTAGGAAAGATATTATCATCCTGTTACATTACTTAAGTCTCCATAGCAACCAAATCTCTAAACGCATGAGCAGAATAAAAGAAAATAATAAAAGAGAAGGGAGGAAAAGAAAAGGAGAGACGAGAAGGGAAGGGAAGGGAAGGGAAGGAAGGGAACATGAAAGGGAAGGGAAGGCAAAAGAAGGGAAGGGAGGGAATGGAGGGGAGGGGAAGGGAAGGGAATATGAAAGGGAAGGGAGGGTACATGGAGGGGAAGGGAAGGCAAGGAAACAGAGGGGAAGGGAGGGGAAGGGAGGGGAAGGGAGGGGAAGAGAAGGGAAGAGAAGGGAGGGGAAGGGAACATGGTAGGGAATGGAAGGGAAGAGAACAGAAGAGAAGAAAGGAGAGAGGAGAGCAGAGCAGAGGAGAACACAAGACAATTCTTTAACATAATTACCAGTGACTCTCTGATGGGTGGATGTTACAGCCTCTGGTACTGCAGACACCTCATTATGTAATTCAATTTCCTCACCACCATCTTCGTCATCCTGAAATTTAAAAAAGGCACAAAGAAAGTATATGTTGACGTTTCCTCTAAAGGTCTCATTGTACGGAATGCCAATGCCCAGTACATTATGTATTTTCTTTTAATTTGTTCTTTAGTTGTTCTCTTCCAGTAATCCTTGGAATTCATTTTAATACTAATATCAAACCTGTATTGAACTTTTTTATGTGAACCCATCTCACTTTTGTACCAATACAATGAACACCAAAGATATATGTCAAACACTTGCAAAGTTCATACTTTTGCCCAAGAAACAAATAAACTACCAAGCAAATAGATTTGGGAACTACTGTTACACTATAGCAACTGACTAACCCCATCATCAGATGCAGGGTGCTCCAACAACCAGGTTACCAACATGTTAGTTCTGCGTACATCAGCTGTCTGTCTAGTACCTGTTGCCATCATAGCTTGAATAACATGCCGCCTGGAGAATCCCATCTCTAAAAGAGGTAGCACATGGCTGGGGAGAGATGACATTGCTGCTATTTCACGCAGAGCTCTTGGTAGTGATATAGGAGGGGATGCTGACCGGAGAGAGTGGCTGGCTGATGGTTCACCTGTTGATGTACTAGATCCGTGTGCTAGCGCATGAACTGGTTTGGGTGCAGGTAGCTGAGTGCAAAGCTCCTCCATTAGTGTTTGGCTGAACCTCCTTTCTGGTGGATGTTCTTGCTCAGGACCAGGTGCCAAGTCATCTGCTTCTGTAGTCTGTGGAGGGAGTGAACCCAAAGAGTTTGAAGAGCTGGATCGACTGCTGTTTGGCAAATCACCAGCTGCTGGAGTCGCTGACTCAGGTCCAATCATTTTTGCTTCGTCTGGAGTGTCCTTGCTTTCTTCAGAGGGACTTGCAGCTTATGAAATTGAAATCAGTTTTCATTAATGTTACCATAAACCTCTCGATAACAAGTTCAGATAAAAACTTGACTTGATTTCAGAAAACATACGGTCATGAATACATGTTTATAGTATCTTTAGTATCCTTTGACACTGTTCATAGAGGCATCAAGTCCAATTCTTAACCTCCTTCATAAGCTTTAAAAGTCGGACCAACGAAAATACCAATCGCAGCGTTCGCAAAAGTTTAAAAGACACAGTAATTGATGTTTTACTCCTTTAAAGAAAGGCATACCTTCTGACGTAGTCTTCCTTTCAAGTGCAGGTTCTCTGTCAGAATGCACCGAAGGCAAAGCTCTCATAAGAACACTTTGCGCTCTCTCCAAATCTGTTAGAGCGATGACTCTTCTAAATGGAGATGGCAGAACTGTATACAAAACCATACTCCCCAGTAACGTCTGCATACAGTTTAACCTTTGCTGCGAAAGGTCTTCAACTGAGGGAGCGTTTTCAGTATACACATCAGCAGTTAAAGTCTCTAACAGCGTGTCTGAGCCAAGTAAAACAGTAAGTGACTTAAGTGCGCACACTTTTAACACTGATTCAACAGCGTCTGCGGAATCTGGTTTACCACAGTTTACTGTTAATTCTGACCGAGAGATGTCCCTGCTTTCCTGTCTGTTGCTATCAGTGGTGTCATGAAATGAATTTTCAGACTGTCTGTTGTCATCATCAGCTTTAGAACCTTCTGTTGAGCTTCCTTGCACCTTTCCTGACTCGTTCGCTTTCTTTTTAGTTTGGCAACGCGTTTCTTCGTTTCGAACAGTGGCATCTGCAGCCTGCGTACTTGAATGCATCACATTGGAATCGTTATCAGTAGTCCTGAGCTCATTTGAATCTCCACTAAAAGTCTTCTCTGAATCTTTCACATTTTTCTCAAAGCTTTGGTCTTGTTGTACATTCGACAAGCCACTTAATGCCAACAAATCAAGAAGCAATCCAAATGGTATGTCAGCAAGAAGACTTGCATCAAACGTTGGAGGTTCCAAAGGCTCTAAACTTGAATACAAGGTGTCACTACAGTAACAAAAAAGGAAAAAAAATGTTTTATTCTTTACACATACATAAATATTTGCCCCTACCTCTATGCAAGAAGAACAAAATAACAGGGACACGTGCCATATCATTTGTTACTCCATCACTAGAACTTCCAGGTTCACAAACAGCAGGGTCCAGATTTACTCCTGCAAAAGCTAAGATAGCTTCTCCCAGTTTTTGTAAGGTTCTCTTATGGAATTAAGAGCCAATAATGATGTTTAGCTCTTCTTCAGACTAGCCTTTAACCTTTCCATCCAGAGACTAATACAATCCAGTCTCACTCCCACTGGAATCAAATAAACAGTTTGTACTCCAGTCTTGAACACGCTACAGTTTAAAACTCGTAGACCTATTAAATCTGGGCTAACCTGACCAGATGATCTCCATCGTCCCACTGTATTTTGATGCTCTTGTTGCCAAGTTTACTCACACCTAGCACTATGCCATTTCTGGACAATAGCTTGTCAACACATCGGCCGCCCATGCGCAGTCCAGAATCGATTCCACCAATTATAGATAATGCCGGCCAAACGTGGTAACAAAACATGCTATTGTGTGGTGTAGGATCGCTTGGTGTCTGCAATGGACGGAAACAACTAGACACATTTAATTTCCTAGCAATTAAAAATGGTAATGAAATGTTTTAAACAGAAGAAAGGAAAAAAAAAACACAAAGTATAACCGTCTATAAATTATAATGATTAAGATTTCCTTAGTTAATTGAGGAAAGATTCAGTCAGTGGCTTCATAGCTCAGTTGGTTAGAGCATCGTACTGGTATCGCGAGGTCACGGGTTCAAACCTCGTTGAAGTCCTGAATTTTTTTCAGGCTTCTTTTCGCAATTGCATAAATTGCGTTCACAACTGCGATGAACATTCTTCATTTGATTTGATTTCCGCAGTTCATATATGATTTATTTCATATATCATTCACACGAGGAACCATTGCTGAAGATGGAAATGTTTCCCAGTTCAGCCACGCGAAAAACATGTTTCCTAATTCTCTATGGTGCTCCTGAATAATGTTGCCTAAAAGTGAAAATTAGGGCTAAAGAGAATGGTGGAGATTGAAACTGGGTTAGGTTGATCCAGTCGAAAATAGAGCTAGAGGAAAGGTGATAGTGAGTTACTGGTAACTTTATTTGAGAAGCAAGTCTGTTTGTGGGATATACTGCTCATAAAGAATATTGAAGGAGTTAGCGTACTTGCAAAATGATTAGGGGACAGTTTTCTGTTTATGAGAGAGATTTCCATGGATAAAAAGGGGAAAACCAGACAATCGAGAGCGAAGGTGTACATCTCTTCTTGGAAGTTTGTTTCCACTACAGGATCTTGGCAGTTTAGCCATCTGAGCAGCAAAACATTTGAATGTTTTCCGCTAGTTCAGACACTCCGAAGAACAATGTTTCTGTAACAATTTTACCTAGTTTAATCAGGCCCTGAACCTTTATCGTAAATCAAACTTGATCACTTCATGACTCATTGTAAACCGACTAATCTGGGCGCAGGGCATACGTAACTTCTTTGAACAGCACCGGAACTGCGTTCCCCACTCTTTGTGAAAATTGTGTGGGTTCTTTTGTGTTCCCTTCAAGATTTGCAAGACCCTGGTTTGAAGGTACAGTGTGGCGTTTGAACCCAGCAGCCCTGTACTCTTACCAACTGAACAACCCAGCTGGTGGTAAGTCTTGTAACTACCCAATAAACGTTGCTAACAACATTTGCAGTGTACCATTCAGTATCACAGCCCCTGTACAGATACTATAGTCTGTCTTGCTCTAACCTTTATGTTAACTTCACTGTAATTTCCAGTAAATCCTTGCTGATTTGTCTGAAGACTTTCTTTTTTAATATTTTCCATTTCAGATCTTAACAGTAACACATTCTTGATCTCTTGAAGACCTTTCAGGATGGCACTGGCAATAACATCTTTCCATGAAGGGTATTCAGAGAGGCTCCTGACCAGTGCCACAGTGGACTCTGCTAACACTGTCCGTAGGGGGGCACAAACTGGATCCCCAGGGAGGAGATCCCTTGGAGTACCTTTCATGAACACATCCTTGATTGTCACCTATAGCCAAATAATGACAATTTTTTTAGCGGAGCTCCGGCCGCCCAAAGGGCCGCAAAAGCGAAGCACCATACCTATAGAAGCCCGTGAATTGCTTTTCTCATTGTAATCATGGCTAGTGGTATTGCTCGTGTGTGCGTACACACGGCGACGACGACGACAGACTTGCCCAATAATTAACAATTATTCACCGAAGTGGAGGTGGATAGTGGTGGATATTTTCCGAGCCGAGAAGTGGCGAGGTAAATATCCACCACTTTCACCGACACTGAGGTGAATAATTGTTTTAGTATATACCACACAAGCTGAATAATTAGCGGACCAAAACATTACTTTATGTGTGACAATATACAGACAAGTGGTCGGAAATTGTAAAATCTCACACGCTGGCTGCTCAGAGGTGAATAGTACTTGCTAATCACCTCCGAGTTAACCAATCAGAGCGCATGAAAATCACTATTCACTTGTGTGGTATATACTAATTAATAATATCCTAATAATAATAATAATAATAATTATAATAATAATAATCAATACTTGAGCCCAACATGGCGGCCATATTCACCTGACCAGCTAGTTTACAGCCCACATCTTTGATGTTGACATCCGTTATGGTCAATTGACACCTGTCAAAACAAGGCATCTGTTGACCAGTGACCAAATCGCGGGCTCACGTTTAGAGCTCATTGAGGTCACCTGTTTTTTTAAAGTTGACCACTGCCCAGATACTAGCTTTCGCTTGGATCGCAGGCTCAAGCCAGGTGTGGGTACCCAAACCAAAATGAGGCTTAATTCTTTGCGTGCTTTCTGCGACTCGAAACTTAATATTCAGTTAGTTGGTTTTTTCATTTTGACCAAAACAAGTTCACCTTCGATCGAAGTTTTTTTTTTTAATTCGCGTAAAAGACAAAGAACGTGTTAAAAGATACCCCGGAAGGTGAATTTTCAAGTGATAAAAAGGAAGAGCAAAAGCTTTTTCAGGAAAAACTTCAAACCTGGATCGATTGTGTGGTTGAAAACAAAATGATTCAATGCTTCAAGGGCTTTCACTTTTCAGCGGCATCTTGCAGCTCACCAAGAAAGGTCACTTAACAGACGAGCAACTCAAACTCTGTGGAAGAAGTTCTTTCTTTGGACAAACTGTTTGCTATTTTTGCGGATGCGTGTTTTTATTTAAGTGGATACGTATTTTCAAGTGGTAGAAACCTCTACAATACAGGACAGTGAGGTGAATTAAATAAAGCGAAGCTTAACATTTGGTTTAATCACTGTTACTTTTGTTCGGGAGTGAAACTTGTATTTTTCTCTCGACTGGATATAAAAAAAAATCATCTCTACTCGTTTTGGACGCAAAGAAGTAGTTGAATTATTTGTTTGTTTTGTTGTTTTTCTTGCAAGCGAACAAGTGTTTTTACTCCGCTTGGTTGACTGCTTTTCGACGTCTGTGCCTCAACAGCGTTAAGAAACTTTTGCCGTTATCTTATTAACACGTAATCGCAATGAGTCCTCATAAAATTAAGGATCAAAGCCCTGAATAAAAAAAAAAACCATTTTCATTCAACATCGTGTTTGTCAAACATAACGTTGGGTGGCTAAATGCACAAACAATGTTTGACCAAACACTAGACAGAGTGAGTCTACTGAACGATTTTTTGTGTATTGTTGCTGAAAAATTCGATGTTATGTGGTTCACTTGTTTCTTTGTTGTTTTCCGGCTGTGCACGCTTGTTGGATGGGGTGGCAAAACGATCAAACATTTGTTTGTAACCCGAAATGTTGGATGAAAATGTTTGATCTAGATCAAACATGGAAAGCCATTTAAATCCAATGTTGAGAGGTGGCTAAACGGTCAAACATGCTCATCCAACACTGGCAATGTTGGGTGAAAATGTTTGATCATGTTTTGATTGTTTAATTTTTTTTCCAACAAACATACGTGTCGTGTATTGTTTTCTTGTAATGTTTTGAGGTTTTTGAACCGCTGTCAATTCCTGTTGACTGCTCTGAACATAAAATGTTGGCGCAAGGAAAGCCAGGCGAAGTTGTCCAATACCAGTAAAAATAATAATCGTGGAGCTCCACTTTTAGGCTTGGCTAAATCTATGTATTATTTCAGTATGTCAAACATGTTTTAAAACCTGATGAAAGGAGCTGTAAACTTCCAATTAATTCACTCACTTATTAAATAATAAATGCCAGTTTTCAGAGAATGAAGATCTAAACCACCCACATCACTATCCCCAGAAAACAAACTAAATGGAAACATTTTTCGTGTAAAGGCATTTCAGTAGTAAGGAGGGCCACCTCGCCCGATAACAAATTACAGAGCAGTATTGGATCATGTGACTGAATAGCTAATGAGGTCAAAAAATGACAAACATTTCCTGAAGGGGAGGGGGTAGGGAAGATGACAGAAACCTGTTTTAGGGAGGGGAGGGTAGGTAAAGAAATGGAACGGAAGGGAAGGGTGGGTAAGGGGAAAAGAAAGTGATATCAAACAATGAAACAAAATAGAGTTTTATTTTTCTTTTTTCAGCTGATGAAAGGTTGCCTGCAGTGTGGACAATTTGGAGCCAGCTTATTCTCCAAATGTGTATCTTTCCACTGCCATCAGCAGTAGTCATGCAGAAAACATCCACAACACGGCTGCCGTCTGCAGGGTTAGACATCGTTTCAGCTGAATCGCTAGCCACCGGGCTAGTGACCTTTAGAAAGGACCTTCATCGCACCTTACCTTGTTCTCACCTACTGCAAATTGAACGGAACAGTTTTCCAAAGTCGTTGATAACGTGATATTCAAGCCATCTGAACATTACTTTTCACGATGGATTGAATGCTCTTTTCACGTTTATCATTTTCGTCTTTTCTTCGTTTCTTTCAAAGTCATTTTCAATCACCTTAGCCTTTTTGGGTGGTCGGCAGTTTATAGTTCGACAGATATCTCTCCATCTGTGACCGAAGTTTCTCCAAAATGTCTTCAAGTGCCAGGCGGTGGTATTCATGATTGACATGAAAAGAGACAAGACCACCTGGAATGGTAGTTTTTAATACTGTATTTATTGTCATTCTTGTTAAAACTTTATGTAGCTGGTGTTCTTACTGGTTGTCAAGTGAAGATAATCGAATAAAATATAATTTCGAATTTTTGGGGTAGTGGAGATGTCGAACCCTGCTTCTACTCTTCTCCGAATCACATTTTTTTAAATAACACGTAGCTTGTTCACGTTTCCATACAGACGACACATAATTTACGATGGGTTAGTCTCGCTACAGAGTGTGTCCTCCGCAGAGGGTTTGAAACACTCAAGGTTGTCAGTACAAAGAGAAAGAAAATAAGGCAGGAATAAGATCACTTGCGTTGTGTCTAAGTTTAAACAATTAACCCTCGATTCGATTCATCGTTTACGTTAGCGCATTGGCAAAATAAAGAAAACTCAAATGAAAGCGATAAGATCTTGCCAACTATGTAAAAATAACATGGTTTTCAAACCGTATAGCAAAGGAAAATTTGTAAATCGACCCGCCTCGGCACATTTTGTCATTGCAAGCGGTAAACCAAAGAAATCTAACAGCGAAATCAACAAAGCGAATAAACTTACTGTGAGGACTGCTGTTGCAATCATATTTTGGAGGATGAGAACAAATAGTCAAGAAAAAACAGCAACGAATAGAGGGTTACTTGAAAGCAATGAAATACAACTCAAATCAAATCGTAACTGGATTATAACATTGAAATTGGATGTGATTGTCTAGCAACCCGCCTACCGCGTTTTGCCTTTTGTTGGTACAACTATTCTTAGTGTGAAACTGGGAGTAAAAAATAAAACTACACTCTGAACAAAAAACAACTTAGGAACTAACATTTCTTTTGCAAGTGGAAAACGGAAGAAAATTTAGCAACAAAATCAAAACATGAAATGAAAAAAATGATCCTCGCAGAATGACATTTCATATATCATTCACAAAACCAAAACAACAAAGAGAAATAAACTTAGCACGTCCAGCGCTGTCGGCGAGACCAGTTAATGGTGCAGTATCCATAGTTGGGAGCTTAAGAACCAATTAATAAGTTGGTTGACATCCAGAAATACAATCAAATGTTAACAGACTAATTGTATAAAATGGCTGAGCTCTCAACATCTTGAAACAATAGAAAATGGTAATTGCAATGTTGCTATAAATGTTTAACGACCGAATGAAAAACCCAATCACAGAAGTAAAAAGGAAACGACATGTGAGATCAGCAAGTGAGCGTCATTTGTTTGTTGTTCGTCGCCGGTGGAGAGATGGTAATAGAAGGAGATGTTGTGGTTTTCCTGTTAGCTATCTTTGCTGCGGAGTTAGAATAAATAGAAAATGTTTATTTGACCACGTAATGACAATTCCGTCAATGCAAGATGTCCACTGCCCACATTGTAGATTAATCCTTGGAGAACCGGACCAACGAAAAGGAAACAAGACCCACTCTGAGGAAAACATTTCCCTCACCTACTAATTCGAGAAAGTGAATAGCCAACATAAGAAATCTATCAACTAGAACATTTTACAAGGTATGTGAATTAGCTAAAAGTAATTGTCTTATGTCTATGTTTTGGATTATAGTCTCCAGCTCACTTCTTCATTCATAACTTTTCAATACCAACAGAAACAGCCTCTGTTTTTAAGAAGTGGCTATGAAAAAGACAAGAAAAAGTGAATGTAAGAGACCTACTATAGATCGCTACTCACTATCTATCACAGAATGGATAGTGCATAGCGTAGCCAATCAGAGGATGCCATTCTTGATAGAACGCTAGTAGATTTATACCAATATGGTGATAGTGAATGCACAAATGAAGCTCCTCTCTATGATAATGCACAAAGTGAAAATAAGGACTCAGCATGACAGTATCCTATTGGAAAATAACGAAAGAGAGTAATGTTCTTCAAAAAATACTATTCTCTCAGCCTGCGTTACGTGGTTTATAAACTATTGTGGAAAAACAGAAAAGGGAAATGACTTTTCGCCTCATACAATAAGTTTTAAAAGAAAAGTAAAAAGGAACTTACTGTGCCATGAATCCTACAAACTCGTAGCTGTCTGAATTCCTAGTTGAGTTGCCTCTTGTAAGCGGCAGCAGCCTCTCTACTGTGAAGCAATATTTTCTGCTGGATTTCTGGTGGTTAAATGTCCCAGTAACTATCTGTTCAAGCATCGTTCTTGCTTTCTTAGCTTCTGGTGTTGGACTGTCATCATCAAAGCGGAGATTCTTTTTCGCGTTGAAAATGAGCAGCCATTCTTTAACAACCGTCTCTGCGACATTTCTTCAACAACTAACCAAAGCAGGTGAGTGAGTGAGTCAATTTCGAGTGAGGAAGATGATTTAGTTTTTATGTTTGTCGGTTAGGGATATCAGTTAATTCGGATCTCAAGATGTCAATAAGCCGACAGTGATTGAAATGATCTCGGATCTCAACATGTTAATGTTTAATGGAAACCAGTACGTCTTTGACTTTAACTGTTGACTTATTGTCAATCTGACGTTCGTTTATTGAAGGAAGGATGTATGAAATTCAACAGCTACTTCAGAAACATGTGTGGATTTAAACCATTGCCTCTGCCTGTAATATGGCTTACAGAGCGAATTCTATGCCTGAAAATCAAATTGCTGTGGAACCAATGAATGTTTGGGGAGCAGACTGAAGGAATAAGTCTCGCATTGCCTTTGAATGGTTGCCTTGGATTGATCACACTCTCACAAAGGCTGCCTTGTCTTCAATCCCCGAGTTAGATCACGCCACCAATGGAAATTAGCATAAACTCCGTATTGGTACTCATCAATTTCGAGTGGATGGATTTGACCCCAACACTTGTACGAATTCCATGGATGCTTTTGGCACGGATGTTCCACATGTTTTAAAAACCGCATGCAATGCTATGTCATCACGAAGTTAGACAAATTACTGGACAGAAACCCTACAATCCTATGGTTACAAAGTAGTGGAAACGTGGGAGTGTCAATGGGAGGCTCTCAAGAAAGCAGACCCTGAGGTGAAAGCATATTCTGAGGGACAGGAACTAGTGACAGTGGTTGAGCTGCGAGAAGCATTTTGTGGGGGAGAACGGAAGCAATTCAATTGATACGAGAAGTCAGTGGGGATGAAACCATTGAATATGACTTAACCTCGTTTTATCCCTCAGTAAACAAGACCAGCTTGTATCCTACTGGACATCCACAAATCACAAGCAATCCAATACACCCACAGAAGAAGCAAGCCACCAATTCCTTCATGATACATTTGGGTTGATGAAAGTCAAGATTCTCCCACCGTTTGGTGTATATTTTCCAGTACTTCTGCAGACAGAAGGGGGTCAATTAACCTTTCCGTTCTGCCGAACGTGTGTGACAACTGAAATGCATAAACCATTTCACGATAGAACATTTTATTGCTCACACAGCACTGAAGCGATAGCATTGATTGGTTCTTGGTGCACACCAGAATTGGAAGAAGCTGTGGCTCAAGGCTATCGCATCCTTCACATTTACGAACACTGGCACTTTGTGTAATCATCCTTCTTGCTGTTTAAGGGAAAAAATTAGGTCACGTGACCAGTACTTTTTACACCAAAAACTGAACGCCATGGCCAAGCTTAGCTTAAGCATAGGTTTACAATGTGGATTTTAGGGCAAAAGTTATTGTTTTGGCTTTAGGATTAAAGATCTGAGGCTTGGAGTAAGGCTAGATTGGTGGGTTAGGGTTAGGGGTAGAATTGGGGTTAGGGTTGGTGTTAGGTTAGGGTTAGAATTAGGCTTAAGGTATGGGGTTAGGTTCAAAATATTCATTGTTCTTGCTTCCATATATTGCTTTGCTACAATACCAAGCTCCTAAGGCTTTTTACAAGTACCCCACCCCTCCAACTCTTTGTCATTTGCTCTGGATTTCAGAAACATTTGCAAAAATACTATATGCCATGACGTCTTCTTGTTTGCAAGGTTTGCAGTTTGAAAATGTGAAACTAGCTACAAATAGTATATTTGCTTAATAGACGTCAACCACTATTTTGAAGGAATAATACCTAATATTCGTTATTGTTATGGTGTGTGGCAAGATGGATATCAGCCACAACAAAGGATGGCACTTTTACCAGCAGCTATTGCAGCAGGTAAAGCTGTGGCTCTAGTGGCAGTTGGTGGGGCAGCAGGATATTGAGCGAAAAAAGCCATTGATGCGTGTAGTAGAAAAAGAAGATAAATAGTGGGTTGCCAGCTACAAAGTGAATCAGTCATGTCTAGGTTAAAGATGAAACAAAGACAGATAAAGGAGAAAGAGACAGAAGGGCGGGGCTTTGTTTAGACCTAAAACCCGCTTGGTAGATGAAATTGTAGAAGGTATGAGCATATGTTTCTCTCGGGGCCAAAACCTACCTTTGCTTCACTGGGTCTATTGTTGGGAAAGCAAGCCCTTAAAGGTATAAAAGACAATGTCGATTATTACAGAAACAGACCAACTCCACCCATCATTGGGTTACCATGGAGATGAAACGCATTCGTCAACATCTTCCTTCACTCAAGAGCCTATTTCAAAACTCAAGAGATGAACATCATGTCGAGCTATTACGACACGCCAATGCTGATCAAATCAACACCATCAGCGAATTGATTTTGAATACCCTAAAAGGAAACGTAAAAGTGACACCCGGTCTCATAGCGAGGTTAAAATGTTATAAAAAGGTACTACGAGACTTGGCTAAACGCAGACGGTCAGTAAGCGACCATCAGTTCCCCTGAAGCAGAAAGGAGGTGGATTATGGCAGACTCTAAGCAAAGTCTGCCAATGTCTACAACAATAAAGACCCTATGTGACTTGTTGGAAGACACTTTAAAGGAGAGCCAAACCTTAACCAAGCGTAAAGAATCTAGTGTTTCGACACTAGCTAATTTGGTGGGATTGTTTCAAGAAGCTAACAAAGAAAACAACAAGTTGACTGAAAGACTATAAGAGTTTGGAATGTAACTGTCAGGAACTTAAACAACGCTTGTTGTGTGAAGCGTGTACACTGTAGATATCAGAGAAGGTGAAATTTTACTGTGCGTTTGTTGTGAAAGACTCATCAACGCCGGATTGTTCGAAGAAAGAAGTTCAGTGAGAAAACAGAAAGTCTCATCACCATTGAATTATGGAAATGATAATCGTCCTAAAATGTGAATTACCTTCTCTAGTGAACACACATAGAGCGGAGTTAATGGAAAATCATCTATTAAGTAAAGCAACCACTTCAGCAAAAAAGTGCGAATATTGAAGGATCCCACTTTATCAGCTCAGGAATATGATTGTACGTTTTCCCCATGTCGACTGCTTTACGTCGTGCCACTAAAAAACTTCATACGCTAGATTACCAACTGGGGGAGACGAGGTCAATGACGAAAAGCAGTGCTTTTGATAAATGGATGCGTTGAATGGTTAGAGTAGCGCAAAAAGCGGATGGGGATATTCCTAGATGTACTACACCTACTCCAAGTAGCAGTAAAGCGATTAAAAAGGAATTTTTAATGGCGGAAAAACGAAACACCTTGCTTCAGTGCCGAACAGTTAAAAAAAACTAGCCAACATTAAAAAAGACACCCTTCACTCTACCTCCATCCTCCAGTAGTCCAGAGGGACTATTACAATCCTTGAGATGCGAAATAGATAAAAGGAGGGCTGTTATACAAGAAGCTAAAGAGTGTCGGAGACAGTTAAGACCGCAACGAGGTTGGGAAGATTGGGCAGCAGGCAAGAAACTACGACGCAGACTCAATGAAGAGGACTATAGGGGAATCTTTGTTTACAATATTTGCCTCATTAGCAATTCAGTTTCTGGTGGAGCTACAAATAAATCAGGTCTGAATATTGAAAGGTCATAGCATGAATAACTCTGCCAATGAATATGAGCCTCATGTATTGAATACTTTTTGTGCAACGCGGGTTTAAACACACAAAATTTTGCAAAGAATGAATGAGCTCATTAGTGGTTTTGCCACCCAGAAATTTTGCAGTTTTTGGAAGATAATATCTCCTTGAATACTACACCTAAAGAGCTAAAAATTTCACAATGTATTTCATTTCGCTAGGTCTTTACCTGCCTGGAGTCAAATCACATCTAACATGTTTCCTTCTGTAAGCAAAGCCGTATGCAAATGAGCAAAAATGTAAACAATTACGTAAGCAAAGATCCCCCTATTAATCAGTCGTGGAGCCAAAACAAGAAAGCCACGTAACAGAGCTATTCATAAATGCCATCAGCGGGGAGAAGGTTTAGACTTTCAAAAATGGCTGGCAAAGACTGGGATTGAATTTCATTGGCCGAGAAATCAATATTTAGGACCTGGGAGACACGTGAAGAAAAGACTGAAATGTGGAGATCCAGGAATCAACGCATTGGATAACATTGCTAAACGTCATGATATTGACTATGCTCACACCAAAAATCTAAAGGATAAGCATGACGCTGATAAAAAAAAATGATTCAAGCAATTAATAGATTGCCGGGGAAAAGAAATGAGTGAAAATCATGCAAACAAAACTGAACTTAAACTTGTAAGCATTAATTTTGTTTGTGAAAGCAGGAATAAAATGTGAAAAATGAAAAACTCTGTCCCTTTGATTATTCTAGTTTTAAAAAAATTGCCCTGTCCAGGATTCAAACCCACAATCGTGGACAAAATTCCTGGGACTGGCAATCAAAACTGGTAATTTTCGATGATTTGACCATCAGTTCAAAAGCAGTGCTGTCAGTTATAAATGTCTGTTACAGGTCCCCCCTCCCCCACCCATTGCAATGTCAATCATTTCCTCTCCAGCAAATTCAGTTCGATGAATGTCCTGTCTTTCATCAAGAAAGACGCTAAAGAAATTCTCAGATGTCTTACAGATGGCCACTTGCGTTTTTTTAGGCTGCTGTTCAAACCTCCCTCAGAACCAACTCAACACGAGTTTCGTTATCGCTCGTAATCCAGTATTCACGTCAATGTTTACTGCTGTCAGCAAAACACCCTCGTTTTCAAGGTAATCAGTGATATACTGGGCTCGCTTCTCTTGATCATCATCTACATCGGCTAGCCAACCCGAGGCTTCTTGTTTAATCTTCAGGAAAGTGTCTACATACTCCTTAACCCTTTGTCTTCGGGCGATTTGGTCGCCTTTTTTGCAATTTCCGGAGGGTAGAAGGTCAAATCGATGTGGCTATTCCATATAAGGGGTTACCACGGAGATTTCGCTGGTCCACAACACTGAAGGCTCTTTCTTTGTTGTCACGCTAGCTGTCATTTATTTCTAAATGATCATTGCAGCTACAATTTGTTACATATTTGATTTATAAGTGTGTTTTTGGAGCCATTTTCCACCTCAGAAGTCCCCTTCCTGGCATCATAAAGCTGGGTTGATGGGTAGAGGCAATCCTTTGAAAGAAAACAGAGGCGAGAAGCAATTTCACACGAAGTGAGCCGCTCAAAGTGTTCGAGCAAGTGATGGCAATTCACGGAGTGAGGTTGTGTCTTTAGCTCTTTTGTGAGTGGATTCTGGGACCTGGCATGGCAATTTGGTGAGTTTTGACTTGTAAATAATGCAATCGGTGCAATATTTTGTCAGCAGGACCGGGTGGCTCGACACTTATAAAAAATCTCTGAAATGGAAATTGGCAGAATGTCATGCGCCTGTTATCCAAGAACGTCCCAGAATTCCTTTGGGTCACAAACACGAACATGACAGATCACTGAGAGCAAGTGAAATCAAATAGCATTATCGAGTTCGCGATAAAGGAGTGAGCAGAAAAATGTGGAACAGATTGCAAGAAGTGGAGTTGAAGTTTGCTGCCAATGTAAACTTTTAACCTCAATAGGAATTTTTGTTTTCAAAACTTAACACAAAGTTGCGTGAATTTTGCTGTTGTCCGAGGGCGATTTTGGTTTTTCAAGAGAATAAACAGTCATATTAAATGAAAATTGGGAGTTTCGGTCACTTTCCAGGGTGATAAAGTCTAAAAAAGTGACCTTTTGGCAACGACAGTGGTTCATTTCAACCATAGTCCAGAATTTGGGAAAGTTGCAGGTTTTCAAAGCCATCGACCGCATATGGTCGATATTTGGTGAACCCGAAGACAAAGAGTTAATCAAAAAATAGTCTTTGTGGCTCACTTTACTTTTTCAAACTGTGAACTCCACAAACTGGAAGAAGTCACTGAAAATAGTAGTTGTACAAACAACCCTAGCCGTCACCCTAACCCTAACCCCAATTCTAACCCCAACCCTAAACCTAATCCTAACCCTAATTCTAATCCGAACAGTAACCTAACCCTAACAATTGGCTAATTGATTCGCTAATCAGAAGAATTTGATTAGCATAAGTCATTGGCAACCTGTTGACAGACAAAACAAAATAGAGCAGACAGCGATGGTATACATGGAAAAAAATTATTTCATGTTCTGTGGACATTCTTGTCCATTCCAAGTGGAATGCAAAAAGCAGAAACTACAAAGCTTGAGCTTTCCATAGAGAAAAAATCTTTTGCAAGAATACAAATAGAACATGAGTTATAATTTTTTTCGGCAACACAAATATTTAATTGACTGTGTTGACTGGTGAGGGGACAACATGATAACGCAATTTCATTCATTGACAGAAAACCGATTTTCAATTTCTTGAACAGATTTCCTGAGCGCCAATAACAAAATCTAAATCTTCACGTTTCTAGCTTTCCATAGAGACCAAATCTATTACTTTACCATGAAACTAATAAGTTAGAATTTTTCAAAACCGAACATCAGTGTTTGTTTATTCTGTGGGAAAGCGGTTACTGAAAGCGCTATTGTACTCATACTGCACAGATAATTTTTTCCATGTTCTGTGAACATTTTTGTCCAAGTGAAATGCAAAAAACAAAACCTGCAAAGATTAAGCTTTCCATGGAAACCAAAATTATTACAAGAATAGAAACAGAACGCGATTTATAATTTTTTTGGCAATACAAATTTGAAATATCATCTTATTTGCGATGACAGGAAAACGGACATCATAGCGTTATTTTATTCATTGAGGGAAAAATGGATTTCAAGAAAATCTAAAAACTAGAGGTTTCTAGCTTTCCAAAGAAATCAATCAAAATCATCAGCTTCATCGTTTTAAAATCCTTACTTCAAAAGCATCACAGTTTACTTTTGGCCCATAAAAAGGGGCGGGGTTTCTAATTTAAAAAGTTAATTTTAAATGGGTTCACAGCTTTGTGGGCGGAGTTATCTGAACGTGTCGCAAAGAGAAAAGGATGGAGTCCCTCCTTCTTTTCACTCGCTCGCACTTTGCACTTGATGACTCGCCCGATTTCTGCTCGCAAAATTGATGAAGGAAAGAAAGAGGGACTGCTCACAATCTACTATTATGCAGCTCTGTGTTCTGAGTAATTGCTAACTGACTTAACTATCAGGTTCGTAGTCCGTACAGACATTTTACATCAAAATTGCTCAGCAATTTTTCTACCTTCTATGAGATGTTTGTTACTTGTCTTTTCTCCACCATCTCTAAGAATCATTGAAGAAACAAGCTTCAGCTTACTAGTCTTGTAATGTGTTGTTTTGTGGTTTTTGAACCGCAATCAGTTCCTGTTGACCGCTCTAAATTGCCAGGTTTGTAATTCGTTTTGGCTTTTCTATGGACATTTGTGTCAAAATTGCTCAGAAATTTTTCTACTATACTACGAGATAAGCTTGTTACTTGTCTAATTTCTCCACCTTCGCCAAGAATATCGAACAAACATGCATTGCACTTTGTTTTCTTCCAATGTTTTGTTTTTGATCTGCTTTAAATTCCTTTACCCTTTCATCTGAAAGTAGTTAAGAATGTTTGTTTGCTTCTTTTCCAAACGTTTGGTATCGAATAGTTCATCTGGATCGTAAAACTCCCCATTTTCCCTGCTGCTGCTAAATTTTTTGGACACAAGATTGGCCCAAGGAAAGCCATTCAAAGTTGCTCGATGCCAGTAAAGAAAAAAATCTAATATTTTAGAGTGAAAAAGAAATATATGGTCGCATATTGGAATTGAAATATCACTTTCATCCAAGTGTGAACACAGGTAGCTATGTATAAGAAAATATATTCAGGCTTGTCATAAAGCGCTGGCGACCGGCGATATTGCCGGCTACTTTGACAGTTGTACTGGCTACAATATTCTTCAGTAGAAAAAAGGGGGGAATAGGGCGTTCTTTAACTTGAATGGAATAATTATGAAAAAGAAAAGAAAACACAACAGAAAAAACGACCCAAAGTATTGTTGTTTTATATTTTAATAAATTGATTTGCATTGCGAGTAATCTGATACACGTCGCCGGCTAACTGCAAAATGTTTGCATGTTGTTTGTTTTTGTTCCTGCTTGAGAGTGACGTAGATAAAAATGTTATTGCTGAGGAAGTTAGTAGAGTTTATTTCCTTGATGTCAGAAGAATAATTAAATAAACACAGAGCCTGTTTGAGATGTATGCTTAATTGAATTAAAAATTTGTTTTCCCCGATCTTGCAATGTTGTGTTATTGTATTTTTATATCCGCTTTGAATTCCTTAACGCTTTCATCTGAAAGTAGTTTGGACTAAGGAATGTTTGTTTTTAAATGCTTGCTATCAAATAGTTTGTCTGGATGGTAAAACTCTTCATTTTCCCTGCTGCTGCTCAATTTTTTGGACACAAAATAGGCCCAAGGAAAGCCATATGAAATTACTCTATGACAGCAAAAAAAATCATAGTCGTGAAGCTCCGCTTTTAGGGTTGGCTAAATAGATATATTACTTTTCCTTCCATAGGACCAACAGGTTTGCTTGCTTGACCGATGCTTTGAAAAGTAGCTTCCAACATTGAAGCAGGAGCAGTATGCTCAGGAGCGTACTTTCGTAAGATAGTTTCCCATGTCTTGAGTTCCATCATGATCGTTTGCTAAAAACACACTGACCCTACTCTAAATGTGTTGTAACCTCTTATAGACGTGCTCCTCTAGTGTTCTAATCTATTCTGTGAAATAGGTTTCACCATTTTCTACAAGAAAGAGTATGTAATCTCGACCGCAAGTCAACAAATACAATATGTGACCCATGGCTCCTAAATCCATATCATCTACTTTCATCGTTTTCAGAGTCTGAAACGCCTTTTCAACATTTGGTTAATGAAATCAACTTCTTATAATCATGTTGATGAATGATAGTGAAGACACTGGGTCAGCCTTTTTATGGAGAAAAAAGTGACTCCACCAGGACTAGAACCTGGAGTCATCTGATCTGTAGTCAGATGAGTTATCTTAGGCCATGAAATCAGGACTAGTCCAATGTGATAAAAAGGAGAGGTGCAATGGTAAGAGACTGGTACACATTTTTTCCTCAGGAAATTTCTCTTGAGGGAGTACCCAACCTACCGCCCTAGACCCCACACCATGACCTCCCCATCTCTTCCTTTTATTTGTGTTACTGAGGGAAAGTCGGACCCTTGTGGGACAAGAGGAAGCAGAAAACACACACATTCAGTTTTTAGTTCACAAGCATATCTTTTATTGAATGTTTACTTTTTCTCTCATTACATTAAAGATTCAACCATCAACATTGTTATAAGCTGTCCGAAGATCTAGCCACTGTTAGTATGAAAAAGACCAAGCCGCAGCTAAATCGCCCCATCTACATTGGCTTCATGATTCTTGATCTGTCCAAGATCCTAATGTATGATTTCCACTACAACTACATGGTCACCAAGTACGGATCCCAGTTGAAATTACTGTTTACAGACACTGACAGTTTGTGTTACGATGTCATGAGAAATGATCTGTACAGCACTTTCCTACAAGACCTGGACTACTTTCACACCTCAGAGTATCCAAGAGAGCATTTTCTCTGTAATTTTTCATTCACACGCATATCTCTTATTAAACATTTACTTTTTCTCTCATTACATTAAAGACTCAACCATCAACGGTGTCATGTGCTTCAGTGAGTTCATCATCATAATCCCCATGTCCATCAGTCTAATGGGAACGTGATTGCCTTGTCCTATCTCTCCATTCATTCAATGCCACTGTAAATCATGTCTCACCGTCTGGCGAAACCATTACGCCACTCAATGATCATTCTTCTTCTTTTGAAACATATCCAACGTACCTTCTAAACCAAAGACATCAAAGCGTAGCCCCCAAAACTGTAGCTGTCAATGGCTTGAAAACGTCTGTGATTCTTACGAACTTTCGACCAGTGAGTGTGTAACCATTTTCCAAAGCTTTAGCCCCGCATCGATGCAGAGGTAACCCAAAACTATCCATTACGAAACATTTCTCTTCTCTTTTGTTTTCTCTTGTCCAGATACCCAACCAATGTGAGCCGGGTTTCTCTGCTTCATCGAAGTTGACAATGTAACCTTGTGGGCAATCTTTCACGAGGTGTCGTAGTAATCCATCACTCGGAAATACCCCAACAAAATAAGGCGCTAAATCTGTGTCATCTTCTGCCAAGGTTCTCAATTGCTGATCTGTGGTTGGCACCAATTCCATCTCGTAAATGATGAGAACAGCTTCTTGGTGTGTTCTTTTATTATCAACCAAACACATTGCATAACGCACCACCCTCTTTGGTGATTTTCATCACGTTCTCAAATTCTCATCTACTTATAAATGACAATGGATTACTGGGCTGGTACAGTTCTGCCTATGCTTCAGCCAGTACGTAGAGTGTGAAGCACCCAACTTAGATCCTGTGAGTGCGGTGGTGGGACCACAATCGTTTACTTTATACTCTTGAGCGTACAAAGCCTTACAGTCTCTTTCATAGCTACTATGGTTGAACGAGATCCTCTGGAAAAAGTCTGCCTTGTAGTGGACATGGAAGGATTTATGTTGAAGGGGAACCATTGGCTAAGACAACCCCCAAGATTCATTCCCTGTGAATTAGGATGGTGCGATTGGGAAGGAGTGGACTGTGGTTCCTATAATTACAGACCTGATGAATCGTATCACAATCTTAGTGACGAGCAAAAACATATTGTCAGCTTGGTGAAAAGAAAGATTACAAGCTTAACCCATCCCCGAGTTGAAGAACGATCTGCTTTCCTTGTACGAGAAACATAAGAGTTTCATGAGACCATTAGCGGCATACAAAGGTGGTAGAATCGAAAAAGATCTTTTGCAACAGGTAGGGATTCCTTACCTCGATATAGAATAAATTTGATGATTTACCACATCTAAAAACTATGACTTCGTGTGGACACCATGATGACACGACCCGTCATCATCACTTTCCAAAAGTAGAATGTTATCATTTTGTACAATGGACTTGTAAATTAAATCTACTTTTTCATATTTTTTTTATCAATATGGAATGTGAAAAAAGATTAGGTCTTTGACTGCCTTGTTAATGAACTTTTCTTGCTTGATACCTAACGTGTCTGAATTTTTTACCTACCCTCCCCTCCCTAAAATGTTATTGTCACCCTCCCTACCCCCTCCCCCACAGGAAATTTCTTTTGTCATTTTTGACCTCATTAGCTATTCAGTCACGTGATCCAATACTGCTCTGTGATTGGTTACTGGGCGAAGTGGCCCCCCACACTACTCATTTCTCTCAAGAGACTAACTGGTATCTTTACTACAGTCCTCATCACTGTACACCAACTATAACAGCACTATGCAGATTACGATGGCACGCTAACAACATCCTATTTACTCACTTTTTCGCCAAATACAGTGCTGTAGAACAAGACACATGGATATAGTTCGGTTGCATCAATCCCTTCAAAAGCCACTCGAGGTTCCTATGAAAACAAGGCAATCAGATAGAAAACGGGCAAACTATACCATGAATTCACAGTTGTTTCAAGCAGCAAAGGTTTATCACTAACAAGCATAACATTTACAATTTTCCCTTCTTTACCAGCACCTCGCAATGTTTGCATTACTGATCCTGCTATTAGGTAGGATGCAGTTTATGGTCTTTCAGTAGCTCAGTGGTAGAGCATTTGAACAGTGTTGAGGCAATTGAAGGGTTTTGATTCCTATTGGGACTAAACAGCTTATTAATGTTCCTTGACCACATAATTTACCTCGCCATTTTTTCCAAAAGCCAAAGATTTTGCATCCATATCCAGAACACAGGTGATGGAATCACTCTGAGTAAATCCAGACAGCGTGAGAGACATCTCTCCACCATGATACAGGTTGCCACTGTATGCACGGTACAACCACATGTCTGTTGACAAACGATGATTGTCATCCTGCAGCGGGTAACGAGCAACACCAACACATGTTCCTTCATTGCCTCTGTTTTCCTTGTCAATGTAAAACTAAACAAAAACAACAACAACAACAAGCAAGGTAAGGAGAGATTGTTGATTACAGAAAACAATATTATACTATTCTACTATTCCATAACAAGGCGGTTTTGCAGTACAAGGCCGCAAAAATTATTCTAGACAGGCCACTTTATTTGTCAGCTACTGATACCCTCATAACTTTAAAGTGGTTGAATCTTGAACAACGCAGATTTTATTATCGCTGTATATATGTTTACAAGTGTATGGACTTAATGGACTTATGGACAACTCTATGGAGTAAAAAACAAATAGTGACATTCATAACTATAACACAAAGAACAAAGACATGCTCAGACTACTCCGTGTTACCAGAAATTGGTGAAAGCAGAGTTTGCCATCACTCTCTGAAAGACTGGAAGAAATTAGATGGAGACACCAGAAATGCACCTAATATTCCTACGTTTAAGCGAAGCGTGCTTGTCAGATTTTTTAATTAACCCTATCGGTGATATTTTTTGTAGTTTTAGCTTCTTTTTTAATATTGTAGTTTTTGTCAATAATTTTTAAAGTTTTTAACCCTATCGGTAATTTTTTAGTTCTAGCTTCTTGTTTTAATTGTAGTTTTTATCAATTAAAAGTATTAAGTATATTTCTCATTATTGTTTATAAGCTTCATTTTTAGCTCATTCATGCGCGCGCATGCGCAAGCAATGAATGAGTATTGTGAGGGTATGCTGTTGACGGAAGTTGTGGACCGTAGACGGAAATTTGTGGACGGAAATTGTGGACCGTAGATGGAAGTGAAAGTGTCCTCACCACCTCTCCCCACTTTGGCTTAACAAAGTCCAAATAAACTTTGATGTTGATAAGCCGAAATATTCGCGCCCAGGGGACCCTAAAGAGAATTTTTTGCACACGCTTCCACGTACAAGGTAGCATATCGAGGCGGCCATATCGGGAAAGGACCATACTGTATTACTGGTGAGTATACCTAAATCATTGCTTTATTATTCAAGAAGTACCTTCATGCCACCAAGGACTCACAAATTACCATTTGCAGCGAGCAAATTGTGGTTTCCAGTGAAAGTTCAACAGCCGCCGAGGAATTGAAACCAAAAGAGAAAGAACTTGAAGCCATCGATGGGAAAATATTAGCAATTGACGTAAACAAACTGTACATTTGCATTAATTACAAAGGCCGTATTCGAAATAATGATGCTGCTGACAACTCAGAGTTTATGAAATGTTCTTCGTGCAGCCTAAGCATGCTCAAAGAGAGCATGTCTTCTCCTGTATCTGCAGGGTGCAGAAAACATTGGCCGGTTTTATTGCTCTCATACAGCTCTCAACGCCATGTTCGAGTCCATTTCAACAACGGATGGTTATAGTATCGTGGAGACCGATGTCAGGAAGCTCTCGTGTCCGATGATTGAGGAAACCCTTCTTTTGATAAAGAATATAACCTTTAAAGTTTGTAAACAAGATAAAACAATTGAATCTATGAAGGTAGCAGAAGTGGCGTCAAACACTGAATAAGAGGAAACTGATTAAAAGAAAAACAAAGTACTTTAATCACTGTTTTGGAAAACAATGTGAACACTGTAAGTCAAGACAGAACTGACAAGTTGTGGGCAAAGTTTCCGCTTTTGTTCAAAATTGCTTATGAAGTTAAGCTTGGTAGTTTTGTTTACGTTTAGTCACAGTAATCTGCTTGTTCATGTGGCGATGCATCCGATATGTTGAGAATGTACAGGTAATACATTTAAAAGTTCCTTTTGTTTGTTAGGTTATGTTTGGTGAGTGAATATCCACCTTGTGTTTATAGCATTAATTTTGTTCTTTAAAGCTCTCGTGTCAGATGATTGAAAAAAAAAAACCCTTTCTTAGATAAAGAATGTGACCTACATACTTGTAAACAAGGTAACACAATTGGATCTAAGAAGGTGGAAGACATGGATGCAAACACTGAATAAGAAGAAACCTATAAAAACAAACAACTTTTCAGTTTTAGAAAACAACATGTAAGTCCAGTCTGAACTGACACTAGTTATGGGCAAAGTTTAAGTTTCTACTTTTGTTCAAAATTGTTCATGAAGTTAGTGGTAAATTTTGTTCTCGTTTAAAAACTACTGAAAGAACACTGTTATTAGATACTGAACAGCAATCTGCTTATCCATCTTTACTCCATGTCATCTTGAGAACATTGAAAATTAAAAACGTTCTTTTTGTTCACATCCATATTTTATTTTTACAACTACGAAATTCTCGCGCGCTCATTAGCTAATTTTTATTGTCAATATGCGGACAGACACATGAATTTATGATGTAACAAGGGCCGAGAGCGGACAATTTGATGATTTGTTATTGTAAAAAACAAATTGACGGCAGTTTTTCATGCATCTGTCCTGCTATTGACAATGAATTTTGTAATAACATTGTCAAAGTAGTCTCTGGATCCACTCTGCTATTGCCTCGTGGATCCACAGTTACTTTGACAATGTTGTGATGAAATTCATGATCAATAACAGGACAGATGCATAAAAAATGCGGTCAATTTGTTAAATTGAAAGTATTAAAAATTAATTACAGTAGAAGTAAATGATATAAACTTACAAATAGAGTAACAAAACTGAAGAGGACCCAGCTCAAACTGTCCCCATAGGGATTATACATAGATTTTTTTTCTGTGACTCTCAGCTGTTCTACAGGAACACAATTTAATGTAACTACTAATTATTTTATTGGACATCTCTAAAAAGGTATAATTAAGTCTGCATACAAACCAAGTGGCCTATAAGGCCAGAGCTTATCACGGTATCCTTAGCATGAAGCAACTCCAAAAATTCCTACTCTCCCTCAGATGGGATGCTACTCCATTGCAGGGATACCCCCAGCATTAAATTTGCCAGTACTAATTTATACACTTGGGTAGAGAGAGGCACTGTGAAAGTAAGTAAAGTGCCCTCCCAAGAACAAAACGTACTGCCCTGGTCAGGGCTTGAACCAGGACTGCTCAGTCTGGAGTCAAACACACAAGCTATTAGGCCACTGCACCTCCCAATGTGTACAATTTCCATGCTTAATAATGCACAAATGAAATACAATGGTTGCTCTTTCTGTACAGTGTGGGGATTGGATTGACAACGAATGCACTCCAATGATCTCTGATTACTGCTAGCTTACCAAATATTCTGGATATGCAGTATTTCAACCCAAAGCAATGTAAATATTGCCCATTACATGAATTACTTTTTTAAAAATAAATCATTGCCCATTACATGAATGAGCTGGCTCTAAGAGCACTTTGATTTAATCTTAGTAGGACTGCTCTGAAAACCATGTGATGCGATGAAATTTTTCCTGATAAAAGATATTATTATGTTGTTACCTTCACAGCGTATCAAATAAATGCCCAATCATGGTAAACAAGTTACATTTTTTACTTAACAGGATACCATAGCCATACTATAACCTGTCAGAAAAATCCTTAATTTTAGTTTTAAGTGACAATAAGTCAAAACGCCTACGTATTTTGTTTCCAAATTTTAAGATCTCTCTGAATCAGCCCCCAATAATGTTTTCTAACTTTGCAAAAAGTTGGATCTCGAGAAGCTTATGACCACCAAGCTAGTGTTTTAGTGACAGTCGCTTAAAGCTAAAATCAGGGATGTTTCTCACAGGCTAATAGTAAGTGGAAAAAATTGTTTCACAAGTTGTTCACCGATGATTGACTGCTGATCATTCACATATTCATTCATCAATCTGCAGTTCAAATATATGATTTTGATATATTCATTCTCATATATTCACCACTCACGGGTATATTATGAACCAACGAAACGGCCAGCTCCCAGATGGCTTGTTAGCTCAGTCGCACAGGTGTCGCAGAGGTCATGGGTTTGAATCCCGTAGAAGCCAGAATTTTTCAGGCTATGTTTTCAGTACTGCTTACGTAGTGTTCATAACTGCGATGATCATTCACATATTCATTCATTAATCCGCAGTTCAAATATTAATATGATTTTCATATATTCATTCTCATAGATTGGGAATTTGTTTGATACCTCTATGAAGGTAACAGCATATAAAGATTGGTAAAAAAATATATATATATATATAACAGCTGAAAAGTGCTGGAAAACGGTTTAAGCCACCTTAAATGGCTTATTATCTCAGTTGTAAAATCTAATGGTGCTTTCTGAATCAATGGTCACTGTATAAACATCAACTCCATTTACATTTTCAGAGACATTAAGACAATTTACACAAAGAGAACACCAC
Organism: Pachyseris speciosa; assembly: GCA_016490735.1. Taxonomy (NCBI): domain Eukaryota; kingdom Metazoa; phylum Cnidaria; class Anthozoa; order Scleractinia; family Pachyseridae; genus Pachyseris; species Pachyseris speciosa. The sequence continues at coordinate 71,420 of JAEMWC010000124.1, read as the reverse complement.
AGAAAATCAAGAGAAGTTAATTTGTATGACTCACGAACACAAACATAACATGCTGATAAAGACAGAAAGACATAAAACTACAAGGACTTCTTTCGTTCAAACTAGCCATTAAAGGTGTCTGGTTAATTCTTAAGTTAAGGAGTTACCTTCCATTCATAACACCCTGACTTGATTCCAATTCCAACCAGTCCATAGCCTCTACGTGCATTACTGTGCACCACAGTCACACCACTATCTATGCTGCAGGCTTGTAGCTTGTCAGTGTCAAACACAACATCACTGACAGGAAATTGATGAACACCAGCTTCCTCTCCTTGCTGGCTTTCACCGTTCAGCAAATGAGGAAACACTGAAACACTCCATGTGTAATCACCAATGTTCTGAAACAGCTGCTTTGTGACCTGGGTTCAAAAAATCATTGTATCATCACCCATGGGCTAGACGATGCCTTTAAAGGAATTTAAGGGTGCCAAAATGCTAAAAAAGCACGAAGCCATAATATATAATGACAATGGAGATGTGAATGATCATCGCAGTTATGAACACTACTTAAGCAGTAGTGAAAATAAAGCCTGAAAAGAAAAATCAGGTTTGTGTAGGAGTTGAACCCATGACCTCAGCAATGCCAGTGCAGTGCTCTACCAACTAAGCTAACAAGCCAACTGGGAGCTGGTCATTTTGTTGATTCGTAATAAATGAACCTGACTTTTTTCAGGCTTTATTTTTACTACTGCTTAAGTAGTGTTCATAACTGCGGTGATCATTCACAAAAAGTCTTCTTCCTTTCTTAGTTTGCAGTTCAAATAATTATATGAATTTGATATATTCACAGTCGTATATGACAATGTTAGGCAGCATTTCAAGCCAAGGTGGACCATGTGACCAGAGCTTGATCCAGTGTAGTGTAAACCATTAGGAATACATATTTAATACATCCCCTGGATCTAGCATTTTGCCACCAAAATGTAGACGTGCAAATGCACAGATGAAACAAACCTCAAATCATCTACCACATAAAACACTAATTATGACATCATTACACCTCTACATGGATAATAACTATACAGAATTTCCAATTACCAAAGCATTATGACAGGGTGTTCATTAAGCATCGGAGATCAGAGAATTCTCCGGCTACTACGCAGAATTCTCCTGCTAAATTTCGCTTGTTCCCTGAAAGAGCTTTGTCCTTTCATAATAATTCTCCTGTTACTTTACGGTATCCTCCTGTTACGACAATTCTTAATGAAAATCCTGAATTATGGAGATCACATAACAACTTCTAGCATGACAACATGTAATTATGACATGTTTTGTTAGTAACACATGCTATGGACAAATATGGTATAAAGGAGCATTAACACTCACTGATTTGATTAACATGCTGTCTTCACATGCTGGAAGGACAAATGACAGTAAATGCAAAGTTAACATTCGTGTTCGTAGACCAAAGTGAGAGTATTCCTTCTTCTCGCTGGTGAATGATATAATGCCCATAAACAAGTCAAGCCAAGGACTGGAGACAAGCTTATTCTGAGCACTTTTAGTGACAGCAACTCTACGCAGAAATGCCACGAAGTAACAAAGTGCTGCTTCATTCTGTTTTAGTTGCTGTGAATGTTCACCACTGTGCTGACAAAAGCTGACATCAGAACCATTTCCAGCCACTCCCGAGAGGATAAGCTTACTGGTATTTTCCACCAGTAAACTGAGTTGTTCAAAAAGCAAATCAATGACACTCTGGACAATATCATCATTAAGCCTGTCAGCAAACATCCTGTTAAAAAGGCAAATACATTTTAGTTCAAAGGAATGGATTGCAATGCTTACCTTGCATAAACAATAATTATAATATATGACTGAAAAAACTGGTAACAACAATTTCTTACTCAATTAATAATGAAAAACAAAGAGGGTTAGATGAGAAGATTTTGGGATCTAATGTCAATTTGGAGGAGAACAGACGCGTACCAATCGCACTAGTTTATTAGACATGAAAACCTACACTACGGAAGAAGCCTGTCACGAGCACATGGCTCTCGTACTTATGCAAGTAATGAAGAAAATTGACAAATATTCCAACGTGAAGTTCACACATATTCTACATCCCCCTTTACAAAATAAATACAGACTCATGAAACTAAAGAAACCAAATGAAGTAAATAAGTAAATACACACTGTAAAGAAACTAATTACACTCAAAATAAGCCGTAGTTCATCAATCTTAATAGTCAATGTCAAAACCAGTCCATGAATAGAACTTAAATGCCAGGTTCCAATCAAGTAAAAATTCTTGATATCTGGTATTTGGTCTAGAGGTCTGTCCAGACAAGTGGTCTTTAAGCATTGGGGTGCGAGAGGCCACTGGATGGAGTCTCAGGCATCTCAGGTGGAGACTCAACAGGAGAGAAAGGAGGAGCACCCTGACTGGTTGCTGCAGAAGGAGCAGGAGCACATTCTGGAACAGCCAGACGATATCTGCGGTTTCTACAGTACTCTTTCCCTCCAACATTCACAAAGTAGACCGCGGGTCTGCAGTGGGCTGTTTCACAATACCAACTTCCTCATAGCCTTTGCTGGTCTGAAGTCTCACAACCTGCTGAGGATTGAGAGGTGGAAGGGGTTTGGCACCACGATCGTAACAGGCCTTTTGCTGCATGCGCTTGGATTTGAGGTGCGAAGAAACATGTTTGTTGTTGAGGGCCCTGGGAGCAAGAAGCTTCTTAGCAACCGGAAGACACCTGGTGCGGTGGGACATCAAATGCGGCACAGGGAAATCAAGAACTTGATCCCATGGAACATTTCTGAGATTGAGAAGGCCAGCAGAGGATCTGAACGATCCTTCTTGCACTTATCAAACATGAGTCGACTAGTCTTAAGTGTTGTTTTGACTGCCAATCAAACATATCTGCACTGACGAGGGACGACGGATCTCAGGAACTGGGTGAACGAGAAGCGGCTCTTTCTGCTGGTGTGGCTTAGCACTGTTGCAAGGCGGACATGAGGCTATCGCAGAATCAATCTTTAGCATCATGGAGGGCCAATACACAATATCCTTTGCTCTTCGCTTGGTAGCATCTGCCCCTGGATGCCCTTGTGGAGTAGCTGGACATATTCTTTGCATAAGGACTTTGGAACCACAACTCTGGAGCCTTTCAGAATCACTCCATTGTCCACAATCAGATCATCTCTTATAGGGAAGTAAGCTTTGACATCTGGGGTTACACGGCCAGCTATTTGTAATGAAATGAGCTAATTTCTGAATAACAGGGTACACAAGAGTACAACTCTGGAGCTCAGCCATGCGTAAGGGAGAGATCGACGTGAAAGACAAGACTTCAACAGCTCAACACCCGGTTCTTCAGTAATATAGGTTCGTGACAATGTATTCGCTACCTGACACTCCTTCCTCTTTTGTAAATAAAATTCAAATGTACCTTTGAAGCTGTAAAAGCATAAGTTGCAAACGGGCAGATGCCGTATAAAGAGGTTTGTTTACAATAATTCCTGTAATAGGCTTCTGGCCAGTTTCAATGATAGCTTCTCAACCATATATGAAATCATGAAATTTACTGCATGCAATTGTTGCAGCAAGCAGTTCTTCCTTGATCTGTGCGGATTGAGTTTCGGCTTCAGTGAGAGCACGAGGCATAGGCCACAGGATACCCATCCTGCAGGCATACAGAACCAAGGCCACTCTTTAAGGCACCAACAGACAGCGTAACAGGCTTAGAGGTGTTGAAGAACTTGAGGACTGGTGCTTGAGAGATGTCTGATTTCAGAGCTTCGTAAGCTTGTTGCTGAGGTTCTTCCCAATTCCAGTGTACGTCATTTTGAGGCAATTGGCGTAGTGGCACAGTCTTGTCACTGAGATTGCTGATGAACTTGTGGAGATAGTTGACCATGCCAAGAAATTGGTGTAATGCCTCTTAGCTGTAAGGAGATGGCATTTCTTTTATGGCTTTAACCTTGGCTTCAGCAGGCTTGAGGCCATCCTTTGTGAACAGATGCCCAAAATAGGGTACCTGATCAAGGCGGAACTTGCATTTCTCCTGAGTTAGCTCCAAATTGACAGCATGTGCCTCTTGTAGGACTTTCCTGAGATTTGCATCATGTTCCGCAGTTCCTTCTCCGCATACCAACAGATCATCCACAATGATAGCACATGGCTACCTGGTAAACAGCTCTTCCATTGCACGCTGGAAAAGTTCTGATGCAGATGATGCCAAACGGCATGCGGAGGAATCTGTATCTCCCAAATGGTGTGCTCAGAATACTGTGGCATTAGGCATGCATGAGGCAGCATCTTCAACCGATCTCATGGAATGGTGAGGTCTTCGAAGGGCTTTGTTGAGATCTTTTGGATCTATGCAGTTGCAAATGCTACCACCTTTCTTCCTCGCAGCCACTATCTGTGAGACCCATTCGGTTTGTTCTGACACAGGTGTGATCACTCTGATTTTAACTATTCTATTCAGCTCTCTTTTAACGCTCTCTTCCATCGCAACGGGTACTTTACGTGGCAGTCTGACAACAGGAGTAGAGTTAGGGTCGAGCCTCATCTTGTAAACAACAGGTAGGTTACCAAGGTCGCCTTCAAATAAGTCCTTGTATTCATCAAGTAAGGACAGTTGCTCGAAAAAGCATCAACGGTATCAACCTCATGGACCTCGCTGTGTAATTGAATCAAATTCATGCTGAAAGAGAATCTGCAAGACCGCAACAAAATCCAGGTTACGTTTTGTAGACTTCAAACAGTAGTCAAAATTTGCAGTACTGAGTGTGGATAACGTGTCACCACCATAAGCAACCAGTTGCACCACCTACGACTGTTTTATTTCCTCAGCACAGCTGAGCATTGTAAACAAGAAGCCACACGTGGGTTACCTTGTGCCATATGAGACATGTGAAATTAATTTGTTTTCTGATGATTCTGGTATTGTAAGTGTGACAGAAACTGCCAATAAAAGCGATAGACAAACTCGGAACACTTCATAATTGCGTTTATTTACTGAAATGTTGTGCACTCGGGTTAAGGTTACTGTAAACCTTTTGGGGTGCTCTTCGAAAAATTGCTCGTGTGCGTGAATTTACCACCGACGAATAGAGGACAAGAGAAGAACCCCTTGAAGATGACAAACACATTCGTTCGCAGGAACTTTATGTCACTTGAACCACCGAGTGAGGTGAATCAATATTTAAAAACTACGGCTAGAAATAAGTCAGCTGTGGAAAGTTCCTCTAATTCAACTAAAAGCTGAGATGAAAAAGCGGCGCCGAGGTGACAAGAAAAAAGCTGCCACGAGCAGTGATGAGATGGACCTGAATGGAACGCTGATTAAAGCAATAAATACTCACGGTTAAATCCCAAATTTGACAAAAACAACTCCTTTTGAATATTTAATGAGATATCATCCGTGGTTTAGCATACCCTAATTTTAGTTTTCTTTTACAAACTGAAAATGTTTCAGAAAATCGAATAGCAAATATTTTAAGCTTTCGAAAGAGATGAAAATGGTTGCATAGCAATAAATACAAGAGGAGATACAAACTTTGACACATCAAAGCAATTTGACAAAAATAATTTGTTTTCAATATTAATAAGCTGTTTGCGCTTTAGCTACAGATGAAGGTATAGGGGAATCCTTGTTTACAATATTTTCCTCATTAGCATGAATTCAGCTTCTGATGGAGCTACAAATAAATCAGTTCTGAATATTGAAAGGTCATAGTATGAATAACTCTGCCAATGAATATGAGCCTCATGTATTAATGCGGGTTTAAAAACTCAAAATTTTGCAAAGAATGTATGAGCTCATTAGTGCTTTTGTCACCCACAAATTTTGCAGTTTTTGGAAGACAATACTAAAGAGCTAAAAATTTCACAATGTATTAAATTTCACTAGCTCTTTAGTTGCCTGGAGTCAAATCACACCTAACATGTTTCCTTCTGTAAGCAAAGCCGTATGCAAATGAGCAAAAATGTAAACAATGACGTAAGCATGAGTCCCCCTATAAGTTAGCTAATTCGCAACGAATTGTTACACCTGAAGAATATAACTAGTAAAATATTATTGTCTATCTGTCCAAAGTGTAGTCGGCAGTACACAAATTATTTTTGATGATATTTAATAGTCTTCGTGTGACTGACCGAAGACATGTGGTTTGAAATATTTAATAAGATCTTTGCAGTTGTCAAACCTTTTCAATATGTTGCTGAAAATCGATGAAGAAACAGAAACTTAACTGTCGACAAACGTATGTTTGAAATCTCAGAGCTCAGGAGATACATATGCAAAACACTGCACGTTTTGTTCTCGTCTCGCCCCAATCCCTTGCAATTGCACTTTACTGGCACTGAACCAAACCTGAAAACACACAGCTCAGATTATCACTTGGATTTCAGCTTTGCTGGATGATCACCGCCTCAATTCTTGCAGTTGCGGATGACAGGCTTAAATGCTTGTTTTGATGAGAAAACGGTTTTCTTCTACCAATGCTGTGGATTTCATCTTTGGAAACGGCAAGCTTGTTTGAGAGCTCGGAGCTGTCTCTGTCAGACAATTCGTTAACAATACCAATTTCAACGGCACGGTAGAGTGTGACGTCTCTCTCTTTCAAAATCTGCTTCCTGACAAACGAAAAAGTGACCCCACAAACTATTTTCACGTGCTTCCTAAGATTCTCAGGACTGAAATGGTTGACGGGTTCTCCTTCCTTTTGCAGTCGTGTTAAACTTTCCATTATAACATTACCACGAGGGTCGCAAATTTCAGCAAACTTTCATTGCTATAGGGCGATACTCTCACGAGATTCTGCTGGAACTCAAACGGTGCCGTCTGAATTCCGTATGGCGGGTGCGCAGACGAACGATTTTTCCTTTTCAATCGCTTCTCTTCCCGCTAAATCTAAAACGATGTAGGCTTTCGTCTTTTCATCCTTGTCTCCATGTGTGGCAGCGATAAACATTTCCACTTCTTGCACAAACTTTTCCCAGTGGAGCGCAGCGTTGCTCTCGAAGCTAAGCGGCTCGGGTTTGTGAAGTCTGTCTGCCATGTTGAAGACCAAAGAAAAACACAGGTAATGTATCACGGACAGTGCTTTACTCCTGACACCATGTTGATTCAGAGTAGGAGACCAGCTGTGTACAAATCACACTTAGTCTAGTTTATTACACATGAAAACACAGAACAAGCCCGTTGCAATCACATGGCTCTCCTATCTATGCAACTTCAGAAGAACACTTGACAAACTTTCCAATGTGAATTTCAACACTAACCAAGATCAATTCTCAGATATAATTGACTTGCACAAATTGATCATCACCAGGCTCAATGACAACTTATCAAATGCCACAGAGCTTGCAGGGTGGAAATTAGGAGAAAGTCAATCTGTAAATCTGCTGTAATTTATAGACTTAAATGGCCAAATAGATATAAATGAAGCTTCATTCCAAAACATCCCCAACCATGTCCCAAACTGATTCATTAAAGATGAAGCTCCTAGACTTGCAGAGCAATAAAAACATGCGACTTTGAAAAAGTGCCTGAAATTGCAGGTTTGACAGGAAAAATTTCTACATTCAAAAATGCCAGTCTTCTAGATGCACGAACTCCCTCAAACAGACTTCTACAATCAAGCACAACATTCTGTGGTATAACAGACTTAATGTGCAATAACCGACACCTGAACAATTTTTTTTTTCAAATAAGAAAATGAAGAACCACCTTAAAACCTCTCCTAGCCTGCTATTGAGATCTGCAAACGTAGAACATTCTACAACCTGCTGACCACATGTCACAACATCCCAAAATCAACAGCAGCATACTGTTCCAGACACTGTAAAGTTAACCTCTTTGTGTTCCAATGCACTGATTAGTGAGACTATTCCCCATGCTTGAGTGTGCTTCCCTTTGGCATTCTTTCTGGGCTCAATCTACTGATCAGTGCTACCTTGTCCACTAAGTAACAGACATCTTGAAACCCCCTTTAGTCACATGTTTTTTCAGCCCAAGACTAGCCCCTTAATTATCTAGTTCCATTTGACTAATATTTCATGAACACACATACAAAGATAATAATTTGAACATCAAAATGGAAAGATTCGTTGTGGTCGTCACAAAATCCAGCTAGTGAAGATTACAATGTATGTTACAATCCGTACAAGATCACTTTTTTCCAAAAAGCTGTAAATTCTGTTTACAATTACTTTACAAGAAACTGTATCGCAGGTATTCTTCAATAATTATATACAGGCTGCATATTTTTTTTTTTTCAGTAACCTTGCAGTCAGCGCAACTAAAATTAACTCAAAATTAAGTAGCAGAGTACCACAAAGACAAAAAGAGACAGCATAATCAAAAGGTACAAATAGCAAACCGACCCTGTTGTTACTGCAATAAGCTGTAGAAGTCTAAAGGAGGCAACCTGAAGAATAACAGGAAGCTGGGAAGTGTTTCCAAGCTGTTTCTTTTCATGGGGACAAGGCTGGATGGTGAGAAGGCTGCCTTGACACATTTGGAACACAGAGAAATGAAGTTTTGAAGAGACAGCTAAAGCAACGTCTGATGGTTGGTACTTGTTGCTCAATGCAAAAATTGTGAGGAGCTGTTGCCGATCACGAGCACCTGCCGCAAAAAGCACTTTGTGAGAAGCTAAGTATACAGCCATTTCAACTGACATAATAGAGAGCTTAAGCAACAACGACGGCAACGGCAACGAGAACGCCACAAAACAATAGGTTTAATTAGGAAAAACAATCGCTCTGCACATGCATTTTACATTTTGGTACATTCTTTGCAGTCCTCAGCAAAAACAACAATGTGAAATGACCAAATTTTAGGTTTTGTGGAGAACGTGAGCATATGACGGTGAACTCTTCTTTCTTTTTCCCAACTTCAACGCCATTTTTGCTAATTTAGCTCCAGATTAATTCGCCCACATTTTACAAGTTAAAGAAGTTGGAATGATCACGATTGAGTTACGAAGTTAGATTTTCAAATGTCGTTTTCGTTGCCATTGCCGTCATCGTTGCTTAAGCTCTCTAATATAAAACACAGGCTTGATTGTTACAGAGAGAGGTCACAGCCATAAATAGGTAATTAACTTAGAAGCTTTCTCTGATCCTTTTATGGCTCAAAATATTAAAATGTGTGACTTACTTAACTTTGTGTTAATTTTGTTCATTCAGGAATTGTACAGTATAGAGCATTTTCAGTCACGCAAGTACAAAAATAAAATCACCAACCATTCAATGGATAAAGCCAAGAAAATGTAATATTATAGAAGAGTAATAAATAAACAACATGCCAAAGCCTCAGGGCCGTGTGATATCCCATACTTGAGTTATTCGACAAAATGTACCACTCAAAATTATAGTGTTTTGTATGGAAACGCCATCTTGGTGTCCCCCAAAGGGACGCCAAAATGGCGGCCGGTAACGAGTTCAAACATATAGTTCTTACTTTAGCAATCTCAAAGTTTTCATGTAAGTGGCATACTTGTGAGCAGACATCTTTATGTCACACACTGAAAAACTAAAATTCAAACTGCTCTATTTTCAAAACAAAGCAAGCTACTGAGCTGAAAACACGCAAGCAGACACATTTCTAAATTGTCTTTTATGTGATGAAGATAAAAATGCAAAAGTCTGTTTACTTTTGAATTTGTTTTTTATGATGTCACGTGAAAATCCTCTATACCACCATATTGTTAGTGTATAGTGAAGTATAGGGCATGTGCATGTTACATCATCACCGCCATGTTGGTGTACCGTGAACAAAATATTTCTCTGATGAAGACCAGCAGTATAGCGGTCGAAACATTGCGATCCACATCTTTGTGACTCAATCGTGAGACAAAGGATTAACTGGGCTATCATTTGAAACCACGATGACGAACACCTTTCATAAAATATTTCTCATTAGCTTCTTTTGTTATTGTCCACCAACATGGCTGCCAACCATTGTCATTCGAATCCCTGGAGACTGGTTGCATACCCTCTATTGGTAATAATGCATGCTACTGCAGTCCTTCATTTGCTACTGATGTTTGTAATGACAAATGTAAAGTTCATACAACAAATAACCAAAATATGTTTAACTTGAGCTGTCATATCTGTACAATGATATGAGATCATTCATAACAATTACATATCACATTTCATATTATGATATCAAATGATCACATAATATATTATATTATTTCTGAGAAAACCAAACCAGAACTCAGAAATAACCTATAGTGCCACTGAAGATTTGTAACATGAGGAAAGTAAAACTGTGAGGGAAAATCAAAATAAGATGTACATTTAGGATAATATTCTACCCTGTTCCATATCTACCTAAAAGCGCATCACACAGTAGTAGACACTGAATTGCATCATTTGAGGGAACCAGCCTCGCAGTGTTTATCATGTTTACGATCAGAATTAAAAACCTAACCTTTTCCACATGTTGAATGACTTGTCTTCTCCAAGATTGCCACAAGGCTTTGATACAAGCAATGTACCGCTTCTTGAATTTCATCCTGGAGTCTCTGGCTGGTGGCCTTAATGTCATCCTGTTGGGATGTACATTTAACACTTCCTGTCTTGTAAACTTCAAAGCATAATGCTACTGCAGTATAATTTCAAGGAAAAAGAGCCACCACAGAAACAACACAACCATAACTTGTAATAAACACTTGGAGCAGAAAGATTGTTCTAAAATGATACAAACCTGGTAATGAAGAAGTAGAAAGCCTTCAGCATCACTAAGTTGCATTGATGGCCGCACTACCTCTGGGCCAAGAGTTCCTAAAAGCAGTTGCAGCTGAGCTGACAGTAAAAGCTGCTGCAGATTAAGAGTTGAACTAGAACCATCCTCTAACAGAGCAGGAAAGCTGTCATCTCCAGCATGAAGGAGAGCCAGGATTTGCTTTAGTGCACCCAGTCTTGTCTGTAAACAATGGAAACCCCCAAGTTATTACTGTCACTGTGTCTTTACCTTTTCAATTTTGTTGTTGAAGACCCTTGCTGATTTCAGTTCTTGCATTATGACCTAACAATGACTTCCACACAAGCCAGCTGATAGCAAAAAATGTAATGTAAATGTTTTGAAGATTTGAGAATATTGTCCTTCGGCTGAACTGAACAAGAGAACAAGAGGTTGAATCTCATGGGACAAGAAAGATGGGTACTGGCGCTGTCTGCCATTGTCTGATAACCCCATGCATCAACCCTACATTCACGTAACACTTCTGTTAAAGGGAAACAATCATGACTTGCGCATGCGCTAAAGTCTGATCAAAACTTGAAAAGTGTTAGGTTAACTTTTTTCAAGTTGAATCGACAAATTCAAAATGGCGTCCACCGAAGGCAGGCATGGTGGACAAAGGAGGAACTCTGGGAGAAAAAGAAAGGCTTTAGGATATCGCAAAGAATACCTAAATGATTGGAATAAAACACACAAACGTATTTATCTGGAGCAAAGGATTTTTCAAGCCTGGCTGCAAGCTAAATTCGATGCTGGCTACGAAGCGTGCAGCGACAGTGATTTCGCTGCACATTTGTTATCACTAGAATATCGCAAAAGGTAAGTTGTGTTTCATGCGGTTTTGCTGATTTATAAACTGGGTTAATTGTGCAATATTATAGCTGTCGTTACAAGAGATTTGTGGCGTTCTCTTGCAGGTCGTTTCAAGTTAGGTCAAGTGAAACTCAGTCGAGTTTCAGTACAAGACACGTGCCGGATAAAAGTAAAGGTGAGAGTTGGATCTATACTCTTTTTTTTTTTTAACATAGAATAGCTATTTTGACGACACTTTTCGTTTTATAGGGCCACAGACTTCAACTCCTGTAAAGCCATCTGATGAGCTCTCTGCGGTAGAATCACCTATCACTGGCAAGGAACAAAGCGAAAATTCGGTACAAAGCCCTGGTGAATCGACATGTGAAAAGTAAGTGACATTTTCTTCCGTGTATTTGCATCTACACGTACCTTCTCTGTATCTTCCTTTCCTTTTTTTGTTGGATTTTGAACGTTGGTATACATGTAGCTTACTTGTTTTACCAGCTATTAGATATTTCTTTTGTTTTGCAATTTCAGCTTGAACTCTTCATTGTTCACTGACGATGAAGGCTCTGCTGAGGAGGAAGTTGACAAATGTAGCTATGAGAGGGACTTACTAGGGTAATTCAGTGCCAAAGTGAATTTTTTTATTTATTGTTGCACCAAAATGTTGGCCTCGGCATAATTCTTGTTGAGAAGAAGCAGTTATATTTTATGTCGTGTTTGTGATACCTTTACTTTCAGTTATGGGGAGCTCTACAAGTCTGCTATTCAAGAATTGAATGAGGACATAGAGAAGAATTTTAGTGACAGTGATCATGAATCTGAGGAAATGAAGTAAGTAATTGATTGGTCAAAGGTGTATAGGGTTGTTTTTTGCAAATGGGAGCATGCCTAATAATTATGGTACAGTACCGTTTAAAGGTAAGTTGACAGTCTCGACTCGATCCTCGCGAGAATCCAGTATCGAGGATCGAGTCGAGAATCGAGACTCGATTCACTCGAAACTCAACTCGATCCTCGTTACTCGATTCTCGCAGGAAGAATTTTATTGTTATTCATCGAGTACGCGATTCATCGAGTACGCGATTCGACCTTACGAGTTCTTGAGGAAAGAACACAGTTGTTCTGTATGCAGTTTCCGTTCGAACAACGCAACGAATTCAAGCTAAAGGACAGCGCGGTCAAGAGGACGCCGTGTACTTCTCAAGGAAATATCGTGTACTGCATAAAAAAACAAACAAAAAAAAAACAAGGTCAAAAGACATTCAGTTTCTTTCGAGGTTACAGCGTTGTGCTTTTCTGCATAAAAGTTCCGATGCTAAATTTACGTTCATATGGCCGCTCGTCCATAAGCGCAACGAATCATGATCGCTGTGGTTCGTTGCGAACACTGTCATCAAAAGCGATCAAAATTTCGAGAAAGCGGCTTATTTTTCGACGAAAATGCACAGTGTACAAGTAGGCGAATAGTGTAGTCGCTAGCCAGTAGCCGCTTGGCAAGCGTAAGGTATTCAAGGCTGGCGCGATTGATCGAACAAGATTCGACAAAACCGCTCATCAACCACGAGGACGGAAACGCCGACTTTGAAAATCGCTCCTCGCCTTTGAAATAAATAAATTGATAAACGTTCGATGAAACAGTAGTAAAACTTCAAGGAAACATCCGAAGTGAAATACGTGTATAATTTGGATAGAAACGTCGCCGAGATGATCTTCACTCTTCGGCCAAAAATAGCGCAAAGTAAACATTGAATTAAAAATAGACTTGACAGATAACGCGCGTGAGAACTGAAAATTTGCATACCACAACGAATTACACACATTTGTGTTTCCAGTTTGGAGGAGTTACATTGTAAAATTAAATCCTAAGAACGGTCGAAGAAATCCCTGTTTCAACGAAATAAAGTTACGAACGAGCACCATTCGTGAACATGTGTATTGACCCCTTCGCGTGTCGAATTTCATCTTAAAATTATGCATGTCTGTGACAAAAACATGCAACGTATACATGTATCGTATGTACCAGTTAACGAGGATAACTTCAAAAATCGCTCCTCGCCTCTCAAATAAATTGATAAGTAAGTTTGTGGAGCGACAAAGCCAAAATGTATTGCAACGAATTGATTGGAAATGAAAGCCCACATTCTGTGGTGCATCGATCGAGCAACATCACGTACAGAACGACTACACTTGAATCGTTTGCGTTCCTTCAAGTAGCTGAAGGAATAATTATAAGGTGCTTTTCAAGATGTGATCCCCGATTTGCTCGAAAGGTCTATCGAGTGATCAGTCAAGCGACAAGCTCATTATCTCTGATCTTGCGAGACGCGATCCTCGACTCGATTCTCGATGGTTGAGCCTCGATCCTCGATGCTCGAAACTCGCAGGGATCGAGTATCGAGGATCGAGTCGAGAATCGAGACTCGAAAGAGACTGTCAACTTACCTTTAAACGGTACTGTAAAAAGGGACATGGATAACAAGATAGTGAGAAAGGAATAACAAAGTGGTATATCCTGAAGTGTACTTAGGTAACCTGTTTATAGTAATTATTGTAAAAGGACCATGGAGCACAAAAAAGTGACAATTATGCTGGGCATACAGTAATATCTATTCAAAAATGGAGCTAATTTGCATGTGACTGTGATTGTTGTGTGTATACGCAGAATGTAATAAGGCAGGATGGCCGAGTGGTTTGGGGCGGTGTATTTCAATACGGTAACTCCGGGTTCAAATCCCGCTCTAGCCACTAGATGGTGTCGTTCTGGGTAGTGCCTGGTTCAACTCCTCGGCCATCCTTGTAAATAGCCAACCGGTTTGCTGTCTGGCCAGTTGGGATTCTAATCATGTTTATTTGTTTATTTGAATTATTTGTTTCTGTATTTGCTCAGCCCCACTAGCCTTGGTGCCGAGGGTAAATAAAGGTTATTATTATTATTATCATTAATATTAATATTATTATTATTATTATTTTTAATGTTGCGATTGTTCTTTATCTATTTTACCCTTCAGTGTACTGGCACAAGTTATCGCAGAAGATTCCTCTGGTGATGAAAGTTTTATAAATGAACCAGAGAATTCGGAAATTCACACACCTAGTGTAGATGTACATGTACACGTACCTGACCTACCTGAGTTTGGACCTCATCAGAAGCTAAGCCGGGGTGAAGACCATTTCAAATTTAGGAAGGAGCTTTGTATGGTCAAAGAAAAAAAATTTATCTGTTCTTTAGACCTTTTCCTTGATCTCTTTGTGGGATGTTGTCGGACACCTGGTTGTAGTCTGATCCCACAAGTAAAACATCACTTTGTGGGGACCACACTTGTGGTTAACAGCCTATGTTCAGCTGGTCATACCTCCAGGTTTATTTCTTCTCATGAAGTGAATGACTTGTATGCAAATAATTTGCAAATGGCTGCATCTGTACTTTTGTCAGGGAACAATTTTGGAAAAATTAAAAAAATGGCTGATTTCATGGGGTTGGCCTTTCTGTCGGAATCCACATTTTATCGAATGCAGCGTCTCTATTTGTTCCCAGTGGTTGAGGAGTGGTGGTCTTGGATGCGAGAGGAGTTGTTGAAGGAGTTTGTTCATCAAAAGGTAGTTGTTGGTGGAGATGGGCAGTGTGACTCTCCGGGTTTCAGTGCAAAAAATTTGTGTTATTTCTTGATGGAAATAACTTCAAGTTATATCCTCGAGGTTGAAGTCAGGGACAAGCGACATGTTGGCTTGGCTTCCACCAACATGGAAAAAGTGGCCTTACAAAATGCCTTAACCAGACTCAAGAATGTCCTGGATGTTGTTGAACTGGCAACAGATGCATCAGCTTCAATTAAAAAGATGATTGGTAAGTTCTTTTATTGCAATATTCCAAACTTATTTTCCGTGGATGTTTACATTATATTTTCTACTGGTTCCCTCATAATAAATACTAAACTCTCACATTTAATTTTTTGATTCCGTTATAACTTTGATGTGGCAAGAGTATTTTGCAAGATTTTATTCTTACTCATATGACATGAGTACTGTATGTAGTACTCAGCATTGCATCATGACCAAATGCCAATAATGTCAATGTTCACGCACTGTAATAAAACCAAACTTGGTCAAGCATGGTATTTTTGTGTTTTACTATAGCAAATGAATTCAAGGATGTCTTTCACAGTCTTGATGTCTGGCACAAGTCCAAAAGCATCAGGAAATGCTTGGCTAAGGTATGCTCTTATCACCTCTGAGTTAACCAATCAGAGCGCACGAAAAGCACTATTCACTTGTGTGCTATAAACTAACATACATTATTTTAAAGGTAGTTTCGGGGGTATTCTATTAATGACACCAACAGGTGTAGAGGAGGTCTCTGAAATCAAGCCTTCAGTCAAGTCTTACATTGGAGATGAGGGGTGCCATAATTTCATGCTTCCAATGTGCACATCTATCATTCACTGGTTATGAAATATTCAGAAAAATGATTCAATATTGAACATGTCATGGCATTCTGTGCCATATGGAACTGCTGACATTAAAAGGCTATGAACATGTCAATTGTATGTACAGAGTATGGTATATTTTTAGATAAGTTCTCTCTAATATGGTATCCTACTGGTCTTATTATAGATTGGACAGGCTAGATCAATGTGGAAAATTAAAGCATGGACAGACCACATAATCCGCCACTTCTGGCATTGTAGCAGTTCTTGCAGGGAAAGTGAAACTATGTCTGATGAAGAAGCGTTGAAGGTTATGAAGGCAAGTATCTTGTGCCATGATTCTTGTTACGCTGTATAAAATGGTTTGTATTTGTTTATAAGAACTGTTTGCCAGCAGGCTTCATGCCTGTAAATAATAATGAAAACAAACTATGATTTGATCCATTTCTTTGTGAACATGCACTAGTCTATTGATTGTTACAGGTATTACTTTCCATCTTTGACATCAAGGAAAGTTTTTTTATTTTTTGCAACAATGTACTTTCTGCTTGGTGTAGGGTTGGCTTATAGTCAGTCAAGGAAATGGGATAGAGTATGTTTTCTATAATATGCCTATTTCTTCACTTAAACTTAACTCAAATTACCTGAAATAGGGGAATCAAGAGACTAAAATTATAATTTTCCTTGATCTTTTCCATCACTTGCTTTATAAATATACGTACCTTAAGGGGTTAAACTTCTTTGTGAAGGAAACCCATTAGATTGCTACATGCAGACCTGTGGTCCAGATAATTTAATTATTCATATCTTTTTCATTACTTTTTCTTTTCTCAGAACAAGTGGATTGGCCTGCTTCACCATGTGTGTGATTCCCATGAGTGGTTGTCTGGAAAGTGTGAGCATGCTGAGCTAACTCATGACTCTGAGCTCCCATGGTTCGACAGGCGGGATAACGACTTTGCGGAATTGCAAAAAGTTATTCTCAATCCAGAGCTACTTGACAGTTTCAAGTATTATGTCAGGTTCAGGTAACAGCCATATGGGTTTATGTCAATTGAACTTTGAATTTATTCATACATCACTTAAAGCAGGGGCAGTATTTTTCTTCACCTCTAGAAATAACACACTCTCTGTATGTCAAATTAGAGTTGGTATCCTGATAAACTTGACCAACAGAGACTATATAAGAAAGTCCTTTTCTTTGTTTGTCTCAACAGACATACAGGTACCATCGAATGCGTCAACAGCTTGTCCCTTGGTTACACCCCAAAGAGAACATCTTTTAGGTAAGGAAGAGGTCTCTGTTTAAAAAAATTCTCCCAACTGTACTATAAGCAATACTGTAGATGTAACAGAAAATGCTTTTTGATGCTAGAACTTTAAGGGTAATAGAGCTGGAAATATTATGTAACAATGATAATGATAATAACAATTATTATTATTTAAAGTTACAGGGCTTATAAGGCAAGGAAGTATCTGGCTGCCATAGACTGGAACTTTCACCTTTGCCTCCCTTCTGCCAAAACCCAAGATGGACAACAGATAACTACAAGGAAGTACAACCAAAGGACGCAGCAGTGGGATGTAAAAGTTGTTAAATGCAACAAGAGCTATAGTTACATCCCACTTGTCATAGCTAGGGTTTTTCATGCCAGGATTCTTGATATTGATGTTGTTACACGCAATGTCTCACTAAATGAAAGTGACCCCCGACTTTTGGCCCCGAATATTGCTTCCAAACCTCCTCCTTCGTCAAAGGAATTATTACAAAGACGGAGCAGGTTCAGTTCGCCACCAGACAATGCAAACTCCACAGAAAGTGGCGAAAGCCCTTCTCCCATGGAGCATTAACTAAATATTTTCATTTCAAGATGCAAATCATCTCATATTCATTGCTATTAATTTTGCAAATTGTATGTGTGGTGCTGAGTAATTTATTGTGATTCAAAAGTCAACACTGTCACATCCCAATTAGAAATTTTCTTTATTCAATGAGTACAATATTATAAGCCACCAAGTTATATAGTGAAGAATTGTTTTGATTTACATGGAGATAACAATGATACACCCTTTAATAAAAATATAACCTATTTCAATATTGTACTTTCCAAATTGGGGTGAA
The DNA here is from genome assembly GCA_016490735.1 of Pachyseris speciosa. Classification (NCBI taxonomy): domain Eukaryota; kingdom Metazoa; phylum Cnidaria; class Anthozoa; order Scleractinia; family Pachyseridae; genus Pachyseris; species Pachyseris speciosa. Next base: position 53,319 of record JAEMWC010000124.1, on the reverse strand, counting down.
TTATCCATTTTTGAAGTAACTGTAACAATGTTGGGGGCTCACAAAGCCACCTCAATTATCTTAATTATGACTGAAACAGAACTTTGTGTTTTTTTCAACAAACTATAACAGAAAAATAGTAGTAGTAGTATACTTCCACATACGGATTCTGTAATAAATGAAATACTGGCAGAAGAGATGGAGAATGAAATATCTTTCTTTGTGTCTTTATATGAAAAAAAAAAAAGGGAGTGATTGTGTCCCTATGTACCCACTCTGATGCCAACACAAGAGGCAGTAAGGGAGAGAATCTTACGTTTTTTAGAACATTATCCCAAACTGCATTTTGTGTTGCATAAGGGTGTGTACTCACAAAATGAATATACAACACTCTAGTGATCTCGATATCCCATGTAAACTCCAGTTAAAGAAGGGAATCTTGACCTTATTCTAAGAACGACGCAAGAAGGACACACTCGCCTGTTTCCCTTCCCCAGATGGCCATGCCTTGCCAATATAAATTGTCTATAACCAGCTTTTCTGAAAGACCTTGGACTGTTATCTTCTCTGTCATTCCTAATGTCACTCACATTACGTATGCACAGTTCCAATACATCGGTGTCAAGGCATAGCTTTTCAAAACGTGATGTTGTAGTTATGCATTTCGTTTGCCGACAGCATTTATTTTCCACTGCTTGTGGCATGGGCCTACAAAGACCACAAAGACACCAGTCAGCTACTGAAGCACTCACAGATGGGGCTGGGTCACCTGATACTGCCTCGTTTGTCACAGTTGTGGATTGTGGCAGAGGTGTTACTTCTATAGCCTCCACCTCTGTAGCGTCAGAGGTAAGATCCCCCTGCTCGTCCAGATCATCTTCCATAATGAGAAGAGAATGAATATGATCCATACTGCCAATACCTCGTCGCAACCCTCTTATGGCCAATTTTCTTACCATCGGCTCATCAAGGGTAGCAATGAACTCCTAAAGAAATTCACAAACAATTTTGTTACCAAAGAATAAAATAACACTCTACAGTCAAAACACTACAATTTATAATGAATTTTTTGCAGTCGTCCAAAGTAGCTCCAAAATCTATCACTTATAGCTGATGAATGACAAAAAACAACACGATCTCTTGACAAAGACTGCCACAATTAATAAATCTAGACAATAATATTCCTTGACATCTTATCTAAGCTGCACTAGGAGCTAGTATGAATAAAGACAAAAAAGTTTGGCTTCCAAAGGCTGAAAAAAAAAAAGATAATTCGATATCACACCACCAGGGAAAGCTGCAATCAACCCTGCTATCTTTGCAGGAGGACTAGCATGTGAAACACAGTACACTCAAACCGGGGACAGTATACGTTGAACAAAACAAGCAAGCTCTTTCAAAGATATTCGGATCTATAAAGTACCTTCACATCGTTATTTTCTTTAGCCCTTTGCTGTTCCTCTGTAGGAACATCTCCGGCAGAACTGGAAAGACGAAAACCGGATCCCTCAGGCCTTGGCCTGACTGTTCGACCCGACGACCGCGCAGACGAATTCGTTTGTGAACCCTCCTGCAAAGCAATAAATTACACGTTATTTTTGACTCGGAAGAAACTGCAAACAAAACAGATAACTTCGTCCACCTTTCAAAGCATACATACCCTATTTCTACATGGTTTATCGGCCGTACCGCATTTGCACTCGCGTGTGCATTGAGCATCTCTCCCTTTGCAAGGACAACCGCGATTGCTATTCTGCTTTCTTTTTGTGCTGCAAGCACTTTTACACTTGCAACTGGCCGACGTTGATTCCTAAACAGATAAAGAATAATATTTTTAGTACCTGATTTACATAAGATTGACCAAATGGAAAATAAATGCAAATTATTGCCACTTACCGGCGAATCCAACATGGCGGCTCTCTAATATGACAATCCAACAGAGGTAAAATTCGCGCATGCGCTTCTCGTGACAGTTTCCCTTTAAGCCGTAGAACAACAGCGAACTTTTCAAGAATTTACGGTACATAATTATACAGTAATTATTGGGTTCATTAAAAAAGTAAAGCTCACACCCTGGTTGGTTTTGTTAGGTTCCCACTGGTTTGAGCTTACCATGAGACTGTGAGTGGATTCTTATTACCATTCTCCTTTATACATTTACTAGAAGTAAGTGAAGTACAACTGAAGAAAAACCTGCATCAAAAAAGTGTTCATTTATGGTGCTTAGAATTAAGGCTTTGTAGGATTCAATTTAAATAGCATACTCTATACTGATCTACTTTCAACCAAAGATTGTTAGAAGTGGAGTACTATGCATGTAAGCATGGTTAATTACCATTATCATAAGACGTAATACGGTAACATTTAAGTTAAGATGTATTTCCAACAACTATTACTAACCTGGGCTCTGATCTGTTGGTTTCCCATTGCAGCTGCCACAGTAGGTGGAGACACCCCCTGAGCTCCCTGTGCTTCACCGTGTACTTCATTGCTATGCATCCCCTCAGTTAGAAATGATACCACACTTTTTGCCATCAACTTCACAACTGAATCTTTCCCTGGAGCCTTGTTAGATCTGTAATGTGTCGACATTTTTTCTCTGCTCAAACGTACATGCCTCAGAACTTCCCTCATGGAGTCAACTTTTGGCAGTTGTCCTGTTGGTACCAACAATACTGCTCTGTCTACAGATTTCACAACAACACAAGTACCTAAATCAAGTAATGGTATGAGAAACTAAGTGCCACTGTGACGGCTACATAAAAACAGTATTTAAACTTTGATACCTTGCATTCTCTAAAACCAATTTCAACTTGACAGTTTCTTAATCACAACACATGGCCAAGAAAATGGTGTGGCTACACACTAATTTTGTATACTTCACCAAAATACTGACATGGTTGCCTACAGTAGGTATCAAAAAAAGAACACTGTCTTGTGTTCAAAAGTCTATGTATAAGCTACCTGATTATCCATAATTATTATTCTAATTTCAAAATTATACTGAAAAGTGACTGCACGAGACCCAGCTTGTAAGACAGTCCAGATTGTTGTCTTCAGTTACATAGTTACATACAATACCAATCCTACAATCTTCCTCCAGCAGCATAGTTAAGCATACCTTCAGCTGTCTGTCCATCAACTGCATTTTCATCCTGAGGAGAATCATAAATAATTATTTGTAAAAAAAGAGTCCAATACAATGCAAACCAAGCCATCTTTTCACCTGACCCTTTTCTAGCTAGTTTTGTATTTGGTGCTATGTGATTTTCAATTAACCTTGCCATGTACAAGGCCTGGTTGGTATTAAAAATAGTCACTGCTTACACACTCTACATAACTGCTAGCACATTCAACAGTTTCTAAAACAAGTCATAGAGTTAAACAGAGATAAGGGTAGACGTGTGTAAACAGTTAGCAGTGAGGATATATAAAACATCATCATATACATACTTGACTGCTCAAACTGGCAGTGGATGGAGAGTCAGCAGGTGTGTTTGCAGCACTGATATCATCACCTCCATACACAATCCTGGACAATGAACTACTTGATCTTGTTTTGTATAAATTCTGTATAAACGTTAGGCTTTCATGATCAACTGGAAATGACGTCTGCACACCAAGTAGAAGAAAGATACAACGCTGTACTACTCCTTTACAAGCAGCAGTAAAATCTTGGTCTGACGAAGCTCTGCTGCCTAGTAATTTAAAATGTGGAAAAAAAGTTAAAGCACGAAATACATGTAACTCCACAACCGAACCATAAGTTCATGAAAAGAGAATACCTGCTTGTTCATAAAATTGTCCTCAAGAAAATATTAAATGTAATTACATGAATAAAACTGATTTCCATCTACAGAGTCTTGGCCGACTAGGCATATTCACTCATGCAGATGATGCAGCAGCACTTACACAGTGAAAAAACTTCCACAGTCGAACATCGATTATCCAGACCTCGATTATCCAGACTGTTTCCTCTGGTCCCAGATTAATTCATGAATATTAACAAGGCATGATGAAGATCCCTAAAACTATCATTATGGCTTATTTTTAATTTAGGCGTTGAAAAGAGCATTTGAAACAGGATAGTTCTCTTCCAACGAGTCAACTTTTTAGACCAAAGTGTTTGCAAAAAGTTCGTTTGCACGATGCAGCACACTATCACAATTAATTTCCTAATTGATTCAGTTTAAAGTATTTTGTCTCAATATTCATATTTTTTATTATCTGGACTCTCGATTATCTGAACTATTTACTCCAGTCCTGGTAAGTCCGGATAATCGAGGTTCAACTGCACCAATATATGCATATGCCACATGTGCACTAGCCAATGTACACAAAATAATTTAATGTTTATAGATTATTTTTGCCACATGTTTACATGATATATTTTACTTTGTGTTGGTTATTGTATACCTGAGGGATTATTTTGTGATAATTCAGGAGATTCCTCCTCAGCATCAGAGGGATCAGACTGTTCACTAAAGGTCTGGTCCATGCCTGTGGATTTTGTTATTTCAAGCCCCTCCTTGAGAGACAGCAGTTGCTGCCTGACATGGTAAACGTTTCTGTATACTTCAATCATTTCCCTGGATCTGGAAGTTGATTTTCATGTCAAGAAATTGTCATAAGCAAATTAAATTACACCATACATCAAGGGTTGGAATCATCTGCTTTCATGCATGAGAGGAAGTGTGTACAGAAGAGGGGAATGGAATGTTTTACACCAGTGCTTACATATCAAGGGAGCAAAGTTGGTGCTAGCCTGTTAAGGCTAATCTCCCACAATGCTTGGTAGATTTTGGAATTTATCCTGGGTCGCCAACTGACACTTTTATGCTGCTTGCAGATGAGAGTTTCATACCAAATTTTGCAATATTGATTACTTTGCTCCTTTGTTTGCTAAATTTGCTTTTTTTCAAGTTAACTCATTTCAAATAGCCAAATTTATGTTTATTATCATAATCAATTGTTGCCTCCAATGTTCCTCAACTTGTTTGAGACAAGCAGTCAAGTTCATAATTATGGCACCAGAACGGATGGCTGTTACCTCCCTCGTTTCTGTTATACAAAAATTAAGCGATTTACAATTCTCTTTGCTCAGATGTTCTTTGTTGCTAAGTGAAATTTCACGGTCCATTTGTTCAGCCATTCAGTTTCAAGTTGTTTTTTTCTCATTAATATTCATATTTTCGATTATCCCGACTCTCGATTACCCGGACTATTCAGCTCAGTTCCCACAAGTCCAGTTAATAGAGGTAAGTAGTTGTCAAAACTTGGGGTGATACTTAATAGGATATGATAATAATTATTATAAGCATATTAATAACCTTGTTGTTTTCACTGCTGTTGGTAACAGCCCACTGTGTTTAAGAGTGCAGGCAAATGTAAACCGGGTGACAGTATCAAGAAGAGGTATGTTCACCTCACTGGTGTCCCAGTCTGAAAAGAAATATTTACAGAGATCTATGATTACACATGGAATATAGCATAATGCTCCACTTACAATAAGTAGCATCTCGCATAATAAAATCGCATAATTTCAGTCTAATTTGAAGTATCCATGTGTACATGTGGAATTAACAGTTTCCATAGTAACCAACATAAAGGGCAAAATTACTGAATGCTGATTGGTCAAAGTAGAGGGGATTTTTCTTAATTGTACTTCTAAAGTACTGAAAATACTCACTCCTGATTGTTCTGAATGCAACGCTTTTCCATACAGTTGGTTTTATTTTAAGCAAAACAACTGCACCTACTTTGAAGTTTGTCCTTTAACTAAATAGGAGTAAAGATCAAGTGCTACTTGGACAAAACTACTTGAGAAATAGAATACCTCACAAATTAATGTGACTAGGTAAGCTGAAAGCCACTCATTGGGCACTAAGGCCACATGGTAGAGGGCATTATCCCTTACATCTACCAAACTTAAAAATAAAGTTTGAGCCTGAGCATTAGCAGCCATGAATAAAACAAGCAATGAAAATTTGAAGCTTTTGGGATGTGGCTTGCAGTGACAAGAATACCTCACAAAATAATGTGTCTAGGTAAGCTGAAAGCCACTCATTGGGCACTAAGGCCACATGGTAGAGGGCATTACCCCTTACATCTACCAAACTTAAAAATAAAGTTTGAGCCTGAGCATTAGCAGCCATGAATAAAACAAGCAATGAAAATTTGAAGCTTTTGGGATGTGGCTTGCAGTGACAAGAATACCTCACAAAATAATGTGTCTAGGTAAGCTGAAAGCCACTCATTGGGCACTAAGGCCACGTGGTAGCAGGCATTACCACTTTCATCTACCAAATAAAGTTTGAGCCTGAGCATGAGCAGTCATGAACAGCTGTTTCAGCATTGTTAGGCCTCATCAGCAAGGCATAGCTAGTACCGAGGCTCAAGTACCCACATGAATAAAACAAGCAAGCAATGAAAATGTGAAGCTTGTGGGATGTGACTATCATGCTCTGAACAAAGTAACCAAGTGAGACTTGTACCACATCAACGGTGTGATAACATATTGGAGAGCTTAGCTGGGGCACAGTGGTTTTCTCACCTTGATCTTCTTAGGGGGTACTGCAAATTTATGTCGCAGAAGAACATCGGGAAAAAACAGACTTCACTACCCTGGATGGCCTTTACCAATTCCGCAAGCTAAGCTTTGGACTTACAAATCCATCTGCATGCTTCTTAAGGGCTATGCACCTTATCTTGAATCATCATCTTTTGGCCGAACTCTACAGGAGAATAGGGAGAGACTGTCACTAGTCCTGTCGCACTTGTCTCAAGCAGGCTTGAAGATTAACCCCAAGAAATGCAAGCTCTTGTCCGAACAGGTGGTTATCTTAAGTCATGTGGTGACTCGGGATGGCATATCTACTGATCCAGAGAAAGAACGACTCATAAAGGAGTAGCCAGTGCCGGAGAATAAGAGCCAGTTGAAAGCATTCCTGGAAACAGTTGGTTACTATCGAGAATTTGTGCCAAACTATGCTCACATCGCTTCTTCTTTGCACAGTGCTACTCAAAAGTGTGATCGTTTTAGAGGGTCAGCAGAGTGTGAAGAAGACTTTCAGGCTATTAAGCGCAAACTGATGAATGTCCCCATCCTTGCTTTTCCCCAGTTGGATGTACCATTTGTTCCAGACACTGATGCCAGCGACAGTGGTTTGGGAGCAGTGTTGTCTCAGGTTCATTGTGGGAAAGAGTGTAATAGTGTATGCAATACATGCACTATCAAAGGCCGAAAGGAACTACAGCACCACCCATAAGGAACTTTTAGCCCTTGTGTGGGGAACTGAGAACTTTGAGACATATCTCTAAGAGAGACCCTTTCTAGCTAGGATTGACCATAGTGCTCTACAGTAGGTAAAGAAGTTAAAAAACCCTAGGGGCCAGGTTGCTCGGTGGCTCAAAAGGCTTAGTGATTTCAATCTTAAGGTGGAACATCACCCTGGGCAGTTGCATGGTAATGCAGACAGCCTGTCCCGCCTTTCATGGGAAGGGGCCACGTCAGCATAACATGACGTGGAGGAAGCCATATTAATCCAGTCTGTAAATATAGAGCCTCTGTCAAAGGAAAGTATAAGAGAAGCCCAGATTCAAGATCCTGTTCTGTCACAGGCGGCAGAGTGGCCTAAAACTGGAGTCAGATCACCAACAAGTGATGTGGAAGGAGGTGGGTGCAAACTTCTAACATACTGGGTACAGTGGGGAAGGATGTTTCTCAAGGACGGTCTGGTGCTCAGATACTGAGAAGATGAAGTGACAGGTCAAGAGACTTCCAAGCAACTTTGATTGCCAGAAAGTCTTGTACCACAAGTGTTGCCTGCCCTTCATGACAGTCCTTCAGCATGTCACCTTGGCATTTCGAAAACCCTATAGAGTGTGTAGACAATTTTACTGACATGGCATGCAGGAGGATGTTGAGAATCACATTAGAAGGTATGGTCCATGTGCTGAAGTCAATGACCCTGCCAAGTTGCCTAAGGCACCTCTCATCAACATCAAGTCGGGTCACCCATTACAAACAGTTGCCATAGACATAGTTGGTCCTACACCAAGGTCTAGTTCTGGTCACGAGTGGCTGCTGGTGGTCTCTGATCACTTTACTATATTTGCTCAAGCTTTCCCAGTAAGGAACACTTCAGCAGTAATGCTTGCAAAGTATGTGATGGATGAGTACATATGCTGGTTTGGGTGCTGTGAGAGCTTACACTCTGATCAAGGAGCAATGTAGATGGAGTTGTCTTCAAGGGACTATGCAATTTAATTAATGCAGCAAAAACTCATACAACACCTTACCATCCCCAAGGAGATGGACAAGTTGAGAAACTAAACAAATCGCTTGTGAAGATCTTGTGTAAGCTGATTTCTGACCATCACTGGGACTGGGCAGATGAAAGCAGTTCTTGTGTACAATACCAGTGTACATGAATCAACTGGATTTACCCCTTACCGCCTAATGTTTGGCAGGGAAGCTATCTTGCCTGTGGATGCTGTCCTGAAGCTGGAAACTTCACCTCCCCAGGGAAAAGCAGACTTACCCTGATTATGTTATTCAGCAGAAGAAGCAACTGGAGGAGATGGAGCAGATAGTGAGAGAGAACCTTAAGTGTGTGCAGAAAACTCAGAAAGCTTATTACGACTCCAAGTGCCATGGTCAGCGGTTCCATGTAGGAGACAGAGTCTGGTATCGAAACCAAGCAGGAACAAGAAGGAAGAAATTTCTCAAACCTTGGCAGGTTGTGAAAGCCCTGTCTGATGTTAACTATCACACTGAAGAGGAGAGAAGGAAGGCAGGAAAACGTCATAAGAGGAAGGTGGTCCACTTCAACTATCTAAAACCATGCTTTACACATCCAGACATCCATGAGAAACCCTCTCAGTAACCGGCTTTAGAGGTGCAGGTCAATCAGAGAGCTTGAGAGAAGTGCAGCAACCAACGCAGATTCAAGGAGCATCCGATGGAATGGCTGGAGGATCCTGTGTCTCCAACCATGGAGGTCCATCAAACCCCTCAGGTCCAGGAAGTGAGTGGTACTCTAGGTCCGGATTCACAACCTGCGGATATACCTTACAACCCAGAGGTTCCTTTAGTGGACAATGAATCTTTTCCAAGTTGGACTCCAGTGAGACTGAGACATGAACAGAGAGAGCCGCTGTGGGTCCAGGACTATGCCAGAACAGTTGTTGTTCATCCAACTTGGCCTCTTGTCCTTGTTGGGACAGTTACATACTAACTTTTCATGATTCTAACTCCAACGTCTGACCTCATATGGAAGGGGGTAATGTAGCGAGGGGCCTGAGCCCGAGTTTGGACACACATGTGTGGTTAGTAGTCTAGAAAACATGCTGTTGTAAGTTAGGCTTATGAGAAAATAAAAACAAAGGTTTGGAAGTTATCTGTGTTGTTGTTTGTGTTAAAATATTACTTGTGTCTTCAGAAGTTACTGAAATTCTCATTGTTGTTGCATGACTCGGACAATTTCAACAACTTCTGAAAACACAAGTGATGGTAATTCTTACTTTTACTTGGTCCCATGCAATTACCTACAGTGTGTATATTAATCAGCTTTCACTGGGTATTGCCCTTACACTGCTCAAATATAATAATAAATCACTAACAAACACTAGCCCAGATATTAAAAATCTAAGAATCTAGTACCGACCATGGGAATTAGAAAGCCAGTTAACTATAGCTAGGTTGCCCACACAGAAAACCCTTCACTGCCTACCGGTAACAAAAACTCTTACACTAGGGATGAGGGGCTCACAAAACACTCTTGACTATGAATAATATCTAGCAAGAAATGGGGCCAAGCATAATTCAAGATGGCACCTACTGTAGATTGCTGAAAAGGTCCAGTGGAAACATTGGTGTGAAAAGGGTATAAAGGTTGAAAAGAATCAACTGCTCAAAAGTGTTGGTTAAATGAAGATTACAGGGCATTTGTTCAGTCAGATTTCTGTAATTCAATAGTGTTTAAGAGTTATTATGACCCATGTTTAGAACTAAAAAGGTTCTAGATGCGGGGCATTTATTAGAAGCCAGGACCAGGGTGGTGATACCTGTGTACTCTGAACAAAAGCTTGTTAACTCTTAAACATTATGGAATGACATTTGGCTGAAAAAATGCCCTGTGATCTTGATTGAACTTTTGAGCAGTTGATTCTTTTCAACCATGAATTGGACTTACTTTGGAGAAGATTTGTCATCACTTATGCCTACTTAGGAGTGCCTGGCTACTCACCATTAAGACCGACTCACTCAAAAGTTAATGAAAAGCCTGTAATTGTACCTCTGTTTTTGGCATAGGACTGCAGTTTGCTCCACACTGTCTTGATAGCCTCTGATTCTGGTCCATGACCCAGCTCCAGCAATAGTAAAGAATCAAGAGGCAGGTTAAACTTTGAAACATCTACTTTATCAGGTACAGAGTCATTCATCAGACTTGACAGTGACACCACCATGGCTTTTTCTGTTGCAGACATAATTAGAGAATACAACATTTTACCTTGTTAATTAAACAAGCTATTAGACTTCATACAGTCTTTTCATTTGGGCACGGTCAAACCAATCCCTTAGCTTTTGACGTTGCACCATTTGAAAGAAAACTCGAGGCAAAAACCTCTCTGTTATGCAGGCTAACAAGCTATGAAATCTAGTTTACTCAGTCTTTTGATTCAATGATGTAATCAGTCTTTTTTAAATCAGTCTGTCAGGATCTGGTTGTTTGAAAGCCAAATAACGTTAATCTATGATTAAAATTTAACCAAGGTTTTCACTATGCTTTTTAAGAGTAGTTCTCTGAGAAAGTGAGGCAAAGTTGGAAATGAAAACTTTTAGCCCCCCTTCATTTTTTGGGTGGAGGTAGCTTGCCTGGGGGATGAATGAAAATGCCCATATAAGGGTCAAATGATGTATTGTTGTCATGGTAACCGCAGTTGATCATAGCCACCTGCAACCCATGTTTTGAGCAAAAATTTGACTTTGAAATGGCCAACAAATATGTTGAGTCTATTTTTAGAGTAAATGAGAGTCAATTCAAACGACATTCCACCAGGGGGTTGGGCTATTCCCCTACTCACAAACAAATGCTTTTATAGAATTTTAACCTCTACAAACAAGTAGAAAGTAGTGGCTTTACTATGTTGCCTGTCAGGCATTTTGACAAACAACAAAAACAAGTGTGATCAGTTTCGCAATTTCTCCAAAAGTACTCTTTTCCCATTCACCAAATTTGCAGCAGAACTTAAGTGGATACTAGAGTTTCTAAATATTAGAAAGCCTATTTGGGGCAAATCATATTTTGGCAATGGGCAATAAACACACTTGATGCAAATTTGGCCATTTTCAGACTGCATTGGCTTGCTCTGAAAATGGATTACAGTGAGTGTTTAAGCTCTAAACATATTTTTTTATGGGGGAGCAGGGATGGCGCAGTGGTGAGAACACTCGCCTTCCACCAATGTGGCCCGGGTTCGATTCCCGGACTCGACGTCATATGTGGGTTGAGTTTGTTGTTGGTTCTCTTCTCTGCTCCGAGAGGTTTTTCTCCGGGTACTCCGGTTTTCCCCTCTCCACAAAAACCAACATTTCCAAATTCCAATTTCATCTGCTTGTAAAGCGCATTTGAACATATACACATGGAAAATGTGCTATATAAGTTCTAAATTATTATTATTATTATTCTATAATCTTGTCTATGAGATACACTTGAGGTATGATGTTTTACATCACTACGATTGATGGATAAGATGTTGACAGAAAGCCTACCTTGTAAGTTTTGGCATCTTTTTCTGCTAGTCAAGGAATTTGAACCTTTCAATTTTTGCTTTTGGTAGAGGGCAGAGGTCAAAGTTCCTGACTGGAAGTAGTTTTTTTTATTTACATATATTTACTAGCAAAGTTGGCCCTAAGAGTTACAGTGCTCATCAAGAGGGTTCACTTCGAAAATGAAAATAAACAAATGACATTAAATTAGGTTGGGTCAGAAAAAGCAAAAGAACAACAAATACAGAAAGCACTAACACACACAAAAGGTGAAAAAGATGAAAAGAGGTGCAGACAGGTGGAAACACACACTATTAAGCATTTCTCTTTTCTCTTATTAAGTGTTTCTCTTTTCAACAAGCACTTAAACTGATTTTCATAGAATCATGGTAGTCCCAAGAAAATAAACTGCCATGACACCAAGGAAAATGGAAAGTGTTCTGTTTACAAATTTCAAACGGGGTTGAGATTGCATAGGAAGCATCATAATGCTACAAGAACGCAACAGAGAAATTAGCTTAGGTAAAAACCACAAGGAGATCAAGTGCAGTTCACGGAAAAGCAAAAGAATAATCTAGATTTCAAGTAAAATCTTGGTGAGGAGACCGGAAAGAAGATCAGGGGTAAGGACGTGGCAAGGCAGATGAAGTGAGCTCATGGTCAGGATGGCAAACAATTATTTGTCCTTGATAATTTCTTAACGATGCAACAGTTCTCTCCACACCTCTCGCCCATGGCCGCCAAGCAGAAGAATGTCCCAAATGAAGTTAAGCTAGCTACAGAGGAAAGAGAGAAAATGCTACACTAGCCACAGTACCAGACGAGGCAGTGGCAGAGAGCTGCTGCTATACATACAAGAGGCCATTAAACCTGCGCAGAAATGAGCTTTGGCCCAATCTTACTCTTTGAAACCTAAAAATGTGTATGCCTGAAGTACTCAACAGCATTCTGGGCATGTAGGGAAGAAAATAGGAGCCATTATGTTAATGCCCTATTAAGGCGAGAGTAGTATCTTTTTTGCCATTGAAAGCAGGAGGTGTGCTCAAGTTTATATCAAGGTGGGGGGTGTCGTCTTTACTTATTGTATGAAATCGCTTTTGATACCTAGTGCATTTTAGTGAAAAGAGAGACAAACTTGTGGTGCTGAAGAGGCCTTTTGAAAACTAGTTTAGATTAACTTAAAACTTTTCTGTGATGGCCCCATTATCCAGATAATTATCTGTCATTGTAAGCCAGTCATTTTACTCACATGCACTTGGAAGACTCAAATAACGTGAAGAACACAATAAGTGTGCCGAGCCCTTAGTTATGCACATGTCATCGGCTTCCCCATTGGGTCGACCCCAGGCTAACCAGGGGGATTTAAAATCTGTCAAGCAAACTTGAGGAATTTCCCTGGGGGGTCGGGGAATCTCTCAAGACAAAGTCCCCTGGGTGAGGTGTCTCTCAGCTGAAAATGCCTGTGACATACTTTTCAAACTTGTAAATTCCCCCACCCCCTAATCATTGATCGTAAAACAATGTCAAGATTTTCCCCTACCCTCGGGCAAAGAATCCCATCCATCTCCTAGTATTCCCCCACATATCTCCCTGGTTGGTCCAGGGAATGACCCCATGGGAAAGCCGATGACATGTGCATTATATATTCTATTGATAAATAGAAATTTGGGTGGGGGTGTGTGGCAGACGCTTCAAACCCTGACCCTGTGTAAGACATTATTACACCCATTTGAAATCACTGGTAAACAAACTAAATCGCATCCTTTTTCTAACCTATCAAAAGTGAAAACCTCGGTTTTCTTGATGTGGATAAATAAACATTATATTGACAAAGACTGTATGATTTCAACAAATAGATGTAATAAACTGGTAATTGAAATCAATTTTGAAATTTTGAATATTTCAGGCAAAATTGCACTCTATTCAGTTAAATTAACCTTATAAATCCCTTCATTTTGATACTCTGTTCAGAAAAGAGACTTTGGTGAAATTAGTTTTTATAACTGACATCACAAAATTCGATTTTGTTGATAACAAAGTTGTTGGTACTGGCACATTTAGACTGTGCACCACCAACATTCACAGTGTTCAAGGCTACTGGTCCAGAAAGACACCCCGTTGAAAATGCTAACTAGCGAAATTGTAGATTCAAGACCCTGAAAACCATATCCAGTTTGAGAGACTGCCCTTCCCCAGGGTTAAAAGTACAGCACTTTGGATTTGAAATGTTGTTTACGCAAATGCTAACACTGAGATTTGACATTATCTATGCAAAGAATCTTAAAATAAGTTAGAACACGACGTTTTAAATCCAACAATGATTCAAGTCGAGGCTTGGCCCTCCTCTGTTCCCATTTCCCACGCCTCCATTATGGACCTGAGTCATATTATTTTACTATATAACTGCCTGATCCAATCCTGTAAAGCCATCGGTTATAATATCGCCACCAAATGCTGAAAATTGTCATTTCAAAATATGGCTGTTCCTCTAAGTGTAACATATATGATTTCAGTGAAGTTTGTGTCATACATCAGGTCAGCAGTGACCCTTCCATTTCAGGTCTACACATCTTCCTGAAACTTCCCGACAACAACTTCATGACGTCTGTAGACAATGTACACCTCGATTATAGCCGAGTGCTTTATTCTTTATTGTCATAGGCATGTATTTGTTTAGTGCATACCATCATGATTCACTTAATTTCGTCCATAAATCCCAATGGGTTGATTTTACTGCATCGATCAACAGCATATAACTACAACTATCACAAACATGTTTATAAAGTATATGCAGATCGCATCCACCATCAGGTCATCTGTGTTTAAAACAGCTGAAACATCCCTAAGTTGATGTCCAATGGGAGACACTGGGAAATTGGACTTACTTTTCGAGCCTGCACTAGATTTGCTTGAGAAAAAGAGATGAGCGAAAGAGAAATGGATGCAATAGAAGCATGCTGTATAAATTACCAAAACTTACAAGGTAGGCTATCTGTCAACATTTTTTGTATCAATCATAATGATGTAAAACATCATACATCACACACCTAATAGACTAGATGATAGATAATGTCTAGAGCTTAAACGATCACTGTAATCAATTTTTAGAGCAAAGCAAATTGAATGCAGTCTGAAAATGGCCAACTTTGCAATGTTTTCAAATTTGCATCAAGTGTGTTTATCGCCCATTGCCAAATATAATTTCCCCCAAATAGGCTTTCTAATATTTAGAAACTCTAGTATCCGCTTAAGCTCTGTTGCGAATTTGGTGTCTGGGGAAATAGTAGTTTTGGAGAAATTGCAATTTTGATCGTGCTTGTTTGTCAAAATGGCCAACAGGCAACATAGCAATTAAGCCACTATTTTCTACTTGTTTGTAGAAGTCAAAATACTACATAAAAGCAATTGTTTGCAAGTAGGAGAATAGCCCTAGCCCCCTGGTGGAATGTTGTTTGAATTGGCTCTCATTTACTCTAGAAATAGACTCATATCTGTTGGCCATAAGAAAGTCTAATTTTTGCTCTTGAAAAACATGGGTAGGAGGCAACCTACCTCCACACAAAAAATGAAGGAGGGTTACAAATTTTCATTTCCAACTTTGCTTCACTTTCTCAGAGAACTACTCTTAGGAATGTTTTTAAAAACAAATTTTAATCTCAAGGTAACAAAAAGTCTAAACCTTAAGCGCAAACATCACTCTTTTAGAAAATTAGAATTATATTGATGGGATAGTAATTAAATTGGATTCACAGCACTAACCCAGGATTAGCTTAATCATGTTTTGAACAACTGAGGCCAGATCTACCACTTAGTGAACAAACAAACAAATGGGGGAGTCAATGAATCCAAAACTCAACCAACCTCGTTCAGGATCTCTGTCCTCCAAACCATTTCCAAGTAGAGGAGATCTGAGCCACTTTTCACAATCTTTCTCTTCACCAGACACAGATGGACCTGCCAACATGCCTCCTAATGTCTGCCCCACAAGAAGAGCCATGGCTCTCTCCAGATCCACAAGCCACACCCAACTAGCTGCAGGCTGGGCAAGAGGAAGAGCAGCAGGATCAATCTTCTCAGGAATTCCTGCAGTAAAAAATGAAGATTGAACAAAGAAGAAAACTAGGAATTCTACAAAGAGTATTGACAACTTAAATTTATTGCTGGGTGGATCACAGGCTCGGCACAATAGCAGGCCATAGACAGAAGAAAACCTTCATCACCTCTTGTTTCCTAGTCACATTAAAAGTCTTTTTTTTAGCCAATTTCAAAAGATGGCCCCTAGCTGCACAGGACAGATCTTCCTGTCTTGCATGATCATATCAGGACTGTTGTTGATGCCATTCATATTTCAACAACATGTTGTGAGCAAATCTTGTTCTCGTTTTTTTTTTTTTTTTTTACTTTAATCTGATATTCACATTTCTTACAAATGATAACAAAACATTACTCTACATAAAATACAAATTTACAAAAGTATACACTGATTACATACAACAAGACGCTCCATGAGCGTTAACTCGGGATACTTTTGTGCTGCTGAAGCCAGACGCTGATTCTCGAAAACTATCCGGCTAGTGGTTTGCTTTTGGATTCACATAAGGCCTTTTTGTTCACGTACGAGCAAAGCATGTTAAAATGTTTTGAGAGTTGACATCCATATTCGTTGGAGGTCAGCTGTCCTTGTTTACTTCTAAATTAAGCGGCAACCTCTGGAGTTTACTGTGGCTCTCTAAAAGTATTTTTTCTCTCTTCTAAGCTTGAAAACATTCAAATAGACACTTCTCTTAACATACTGGATATTCAAAACTCGAAAGCATAGGGCGAATTGTTTCCGTGTAGGTGACATGTTTCTCAGAAGCAATCCAGATGTCACGCATTGTAAAAAAAAAACCCTCGAAATTCAAACTACTCTATTTTCAAAACAAAGTGTGTTACTTGGCTGAAAACAGGCCAGCAGATATATCCTTAAAATGTCATTTACCTGATGAAGGTAAAAAATCATAAATGTTTAATTTTAGTTTTTTCCTGATGTCACGTGATCAAAACAACTTTGTGATTTTCTAAATACAGAACTGTCACAACGTTCTACTATTCGAGTCGAAACTCACAACATGTCCGAGGCTTCAAACCTTGTCTTAAATTCGGCAAACCTTTTCATGCAGACAGTCTGTACTCTACATGTATTAAAATCTAGCTTCACAACTTTACAAAGATATGTGCAGGAAAATTTGTTCCGGCAGTCAAAGTGGATTATTTAACCTTGAGTGTTCACTTGTGGTCATGTATTAAATGGAAGGTATTACATTACGAAAACAACTTTGTGCAAATCTGCAATTTTTCTAAATATAGAACTGTCACAGCATTCGAATTCGACTTGTGATATCGATTAGCCGATAAGCTCTACATGTGCGAGGCTTCCAACTTTTTCTTAAAACTCGGCAAACCTTTTCACGGGCACAGACTGCTGTATTAAAATATCTAGCTTCACAACTCAAACACGATAAATTTGCAGAAGTTCAAAACAACCGTCGCCTGATGTTAGCCTTTCGACCTTTGGACTTTGTGGTTTGCTTTAACCAATGAACACACTGCCACGTGCCTGCTGTTGTGTATTGACCAATCAAAACACTGGAACGTAATTATTGTATTGTGCATTTTGTTGCACAGAAAAAAAAGATTGAAATCTAACACATTTTATAACGCAGTATTTTTTTTTTGATTTTTTATTAGTTGTAAGAATACCAAAAGACAAATTACAGTCACAGTTACTCAACAGTACTTACAATACACGCTACTGTTGTGCTTACATGACAGTATCATTTCATTAGCTAAAGAATCTATGAAAAATGTTCACCCGCAGTTACTTGATAATTTAACATGTGCAGTATTGCCAACGGCAGCACATACATATAACTATACGCAACGTAATATCTAATCAATCCGTCTACATGTATATTTTACAGTATTTTATGATAAGGAAGAGTGTTACACGCTAAGCCCTTCCAAAGGATATTTCTGTTTAAGATTTGCTATAAAGTTGAACATTGAAATTTCATTACGCAATAACTTGTTGTTATATAAATAGTATTTGGCATACAGGAGGGTGAAGTTGAGCTTTTTAACAAAATGCAATTCTGTGTTTTTACCAACAATTTTTCTACCAAATAATTTTTCCATCTGTGAGAAGCGTAGGGAGGTAGCATTTTCATTATTGAACCATTTTATAACTTCCGAAAAGAATTGTTTAGTCAAAGCACAATTTTGGAAAGAGTGAATTATTGAGTCATTCATTTGGCACCATTCACAAAGCATATTGTCTTCTATACCATATATAAACAGCTCCTTTTTGGAAACGATCGTTCTATGTAGGAGTTTGAAGTAGAATTCTCTTAGCTTATTATCTTTGCATATGCTTTTAATATCGCCAAAATACGACTCTAGAGGGATTTGGTCTACTTGTAAATCCCGAGCCCATTTTGTTTTTGCCTTGAGTTCGATTTTCTCATTGTTGATGAATAAACAATAATAATCTTTATTTTTCATTGCAAGGAGATTTATAGAGATTTCTGTAGAGAGTGGAAACATGCATTCTGACAAGAAATTTGTTTTATCTATTGTGGTGTCCCTCGCCTTCTCCAGGAGATGACTCGGGATTGCTGATGTAACTTGCAGATAGACAAGGAAATTACACTTTACATGGTATTTCTCTATGAATTCTGGGTACCGCAGAAATTTACCATCCACATTCAAAAGGTCTTGGATAAGGTTAACACCTTTGTCAAACCAATTTCTATAGAAGATAGTAGATCCATCCAATAGAATCTCTTTGTTATTAAATAAGACAAATTCCTGAGTTGAAGAATAATTGTAGGATGATTTAAGCTCTAAGAAATTTTGGAGGATTGATTTATAAAACTGGGGTAACTTGATCCGCGCCAGAAACTTTTCGTCGTAATTACATCTCAGCAAAAAGTTGAGGCCACCAAACTTATCAAACAGGTAGCTGGGGATGACCCTCCAGGATTCCTCGGAAGTGTTTTCTTCCGATAGAAGTCTGGAAATCCATGCTAGATTCAAGGATTTTGCCATGACATCTATACTAGGTGCGCGGAAACCTCCTTTGTCGTAGTCAGAGACCATGACTTTACGTTTAATTTTATCCTTTTTCTTTTTCCAGATGAATTTAAAAATCAGAGAATTTACAGCATGGATATAGTCATTAGAGATGTTAAGGCTTGAAATCGTATGAACCAGCTGTGAGATTCCAAGGCTTTTGGCTATGAGACATCTTCCAAATAATGTAAGATTGCGACAATTCCAAATGTCGAAGACCGTTTGCAATTTCTGTAGTTTTGTCTTAAAATTATATTTTTCATTTTGCTTTTCATCATAAGAAATGTACGTCCCTAAGACTCGAACGGGCTCTTCAGGCCACTTGAATCCAAAGAGTTTCTCTTTACAATATCTCCAAGGTCCAAGCCACAGAGCTTTGGTTTTCGATGGGTTTAATCTTAGGCCAGATATGCCACCAAATTTGTCTAATACAGTGATGGCTCTTCTAACTGAATTGCTATTCTTGTTCAAAAGGGTGGTGTCGTCGGCGAATTGACTTATTTTAAATTCCCTTTGAAAGACGCTGACTCCCTGGATTTCCTTATCTTGCCTAACCTTACAAGCTAAAAGTTCTACTGCCAAAATAAAGAGGTAGGGGGATAAGGGACATCCTTGTCTGACTCCTCTTGAAAGTGTACACTTTTATAACTCAGTATACTTACAGTACCCGAGTAATTAGGTCAAAACTAGAATCCACTGATAAAACCTTCTACTGCTTACACTAACTTTAAAGCTACAGCTGTAAAATTATAGGCTTTCTATGTGATGGCTGGTTGACTTAAATGAAAGATATCTATAGGAAGCAAATTTCGTAAGAAGAACTGCCCATCCAAGACGAAAATTTGACAAACACTTATTAGCTTATCAGACAACTGACAAAACCATTTACTGCTTTAAAGATATCTATAGGAAGCAAATTTTTTAAGGAAGAAGAACTGCCCATCTGAGATGAAAATTTGACAAACACTTATTAACGACAGCAATCTGCTGTCAAGTCTGAATTTTATCGGCAACTCATAGAAGGAAGCTCTGGAAGGTCAGTACACCTTTGCCTTTGCTCGTACAGAAGACGTGGCATTTTGCTATGAGTATTGAGTAGTTTAATGCCTGCCGGTATGAAGATTTTTCGAAACACCGTAAAGTATATTATTTACTTTGATTGAAAGAAAGTATTTCATGGGTCTTTTGAAGCCACCAGTCTTGAAAAGTATTCCAGAACAAGTGCACTTCAGTGCAGAGGACAACAAGTGGTTTATAGCTTGTTTCTCATTTTCGCAAAGGGGAAACGTCAATTTCAGCAATTCCATCGCAATGTAAGCTAAATTGAGTAGAAAGTATGTTGTGTATAATTTTATACTGAGACATTACGAGTTTGACCTCTTTTGCAATTTTAAATGGCAAATGGTATACCTTGTCAAGGGTTTCTTCAGTAAAGCCATGCCTCAAAATTTTGCTCTGGGAAGTTGGTGGTTAATAATAATAATAATAATAATAATAATTAATATTTCTATAGCACAAATTAACATGTAGATATGATCAAATGCGCTTTACAATATGTGATCAGAAACAAATAATTCAAATAAACATAACATGATAAGAATCCCAACTGGATAGAGGCAAACCAGTTGGCTATTTACAAGGATGGCCGAGGAGTTGAACCAGGGACTTCCCAGAACAACACCAGCTAGCGACCAGAGCAAGATTTGAACCCGGGGCAACCGCATTGAAATCCAACGCCCTAACCGCTCGGCCATCCTGCCCCCATTTTGGTTCAAATGTATTCATTTAACATTCTCGAGTAGGTAGAACTTGTGGAAAAGTTTGTTGCAGAGTTTTCTACAGTGTTACAAACTAGGGTAGTAAAGGGTACTTCAAGGCTGTGCAAAGTCTTGAAATCAGAGAAGTTACAGAAATTTCCATGTCTGTTTAATAAATCGTGTATGTGGTTGATGTTGTGCTTAAACCATCTTCTATAGAAAACTGGCGTCTAATCAATTAAAATATTCCTCTTTCTACCTTTCAATTCTGGTGTATTGGCATGACTTTAAAAAGTCAAAGCAAAATGAAGCAGACTTTAGGAATGAAATTCTTTGGAACAATAACAAATCTCGTTTTTACCATCCTATTTGAAATTACAGATCAAGGGTTATTGACTACAGATGATGTATGTAACAAGCATAGACTTGTCTTCGTTGATAGAAAGTTAGCCAATTCAGGCTTTTTGTTTGTATTTTATCAATTGAATTTAAAGACAAATCATAAATTCTATCTCCTTGTTTGCTACAAACATATTGTGGAAATATCAAGAACATTTTACATGTTGACCAATACGCGTACATAAAAGGAAGAACGATGTTTGATGCTATTTCTGCAATTGATGACATCATTGAGTAAACTAAAGTTTAACAAAGCCGGTCTTATGGTTGCTTTTGATTTCGAGAAAGCCTTTGACTCTAATTTAAGCTGGACATTCTTATTCAGGGTCTTGCATTCCTTTAACTTCGGTAATTCATTTAATATCAATTGAGTATCTGTCCTCTAAAGTAACACATCAAGCTGCATTCTAAGTAATGGTTTTGCTACGCAGCTTTTTGATGTTCGCAGAGGTGTTAGACTAGGAGACCCATTGTCAGCATACCTTTTTATCATTGCACTCAAAGTGTTGCTTATTAAAATAAGGAGTGATGAGGAAATGAAAGGCATTGCTGTTGAGGACAAAGAATTAAAGATCGCAGCTTTTGCCAATTATTTAACAAGCTTCCTACATGACTCTCAATCTTTTGAAAATCTTTCCACATTAATTGATAAAATTTAATAATTTGGAAAATGTTCCAGCTTAAAGCTCAAGACAGAGAAAACTGAAGCTCTATGGCTGGGAACTGCTCATCATAAGAATCAATTCCCGTTCACTGGTATTGATGTTGATAACATAAATAAGCCATTTAGAATTATAGGCATTTATTTTACTTATGATTGGAAGAAAAAACAATAGCTTAACTACATGTATGATGAAACTTTAAAAACCATTTCTGAAATACTGAAAGCTTGGAGATGGTGAAATTCAGGAGATGGTGATCCAGGTCATTAAGACATTTGTAATCCTGAAATTTATGTCTCGTGCATCTCTCATCTTCTCTACAAAAAATCTGATCAAAGACGTTAGGGTGCGTTTTTTTGGGAACATCCGAGATTGCATACCGACTCGTGATGACCAAAGAAACAAAAAATCCATTTTCGGATCCTTTTTATTTTCCTGTCACCACTCCACTCTAGGAAACGTGACTAGTATTGTCCTGCATATTGCAGAGATCAAAAGGGTCCGTTACAACAAAAATACAAGCTTAACATAAGTTAAGAAATATAATATTTTCCTCTTTCCATGAAATTATGAAACTACGACGAGGAGATTGCTGCAATTTGTGTTTGAAATCAATTTCAGTTGTCCAGGATTTATATATTTGTACTGCAGCAAAGCTTTTCTAATTATTCATGACTTTCTTTCGAATATTGGGACAATTTTATGGAAATGACACTGAAAGCTTACTTTGAATGCTAGTTATCACAAAAATATATCTGGAAGGTGGCAGGCCTGAGTTTCCAGGCCTTGTATAACTGCTTGCCAAATGTACTTTTTTTCTGATCCGTTCCCAAAGAAATACACAGATCACGAATCTAAAAATCCGGATTTAGATTTGGTCTAATGTATCCACTCGGAGGGTGGATTCTTAAGATTCATAATCCATTTTCGGATTTTAGTAAAGAAATGCAAAATCCGTTTTTGGCTTCAGGAATCCGGGTTTGGATTTTCCCAAAGAAATGCACCATTACGTCTATTATCTACAGATTTGTCTGGAAAAAAAGATAAAATTAAACAGCTACATGTAGCATTCATAAGCAATTATACGAATGGCAGTCTGAGAATGCCTCATATCAAAACTCTTATCGATACGCAATGCATTATTTGCCTTATAAAGTACATCAAGGACCATGAAAGTCCCTGGAAGCATAATTATTCTTTTGTTTTTTCTTCAGGACCATGGGAAAAAAAATTCTTACAATCCAATTTTAGCCCTGCTGACCTTCCAAACAACCTTCATTGTTTTTACAAAGAAAGCCTTACAATCTGGTCCAGCCTACACACTAAACCTGTTGAATCCTGCTAAGAGGTCTTCAAACAGACCATATGGAATAACCAATTTGTACACATCATCATGCAATAGCAAGGCCATATTTTGTAAGAAATTATTTTTGAAGGAAATTATTTCTTTTTATGACATTCTGACTGATAAAGCCATGACCCTTCTTCGATGCAAAAGGGCTTCTTTCCTACTTCTAGGTATCTTTGATTCCGTTCCTATGGCATGGAAAAAAGCTCTTAAGCTTGAGCTATGAGGCTTAATTTGCATGTCAGGGCCCTCCTACAACACAATACTCTTTTTTGTTTTTTGAACAATAAATATTTTTCACTTGATTTGATTAATTAGATTAAAATATTAATTTACTGGGAATTGGTGGAGATGCTTCAAACTCATCCTTCTGCGTAACACAAGTATATTAGATATTTCCCAATAACAACTTTGATTGGGAAAAAATATTACTTATTTCAGCATCCACAGGAAAGAATTAGAGATATAGTTGTTCTTTTGTTCCCTTGTTGCTTTACACAAGTCCCACAAAACAAAATGTGTAGTCTTTGTCCATGGTCACGAAATTGTTGCTGTTAAGTTTTGGTATTAAATTTACTGATGAGGTTTGCGATAATCAGACAAAACGCATGATTGGAGAAATTAAAAAAAGGTTCAAGACTAAGAAAGCTTGAATTTGCTGCTTGCTGCTATATCAGTCATGTAAAAATTGATACAGAAACGGAAAATGTAAACAAAGGAAGAACGGTGTGACACTTCAGCCTTCATGAATTAACTTGCAATTTTTAACATGAGGCTCCATAGTATTTGTGTTACTTCTAATTTCAGATGAAATAGTAAATAACAGCTAAGTTTTTTCGTCTTAGCCCTCAATGTCTTTCACAAACACCAAGTCCAATTAAACTTTTATATTAATATTGCATTAAATCGCAGAACTCATCTTTTCCCACGTGTTTTGTTTGTACAAATTTGGCACAAAACTTAGATGAGTTTCATGTGACAAATTGCGCTTTTTTTCACATAAATACCGGATACTAAACCCGGAGTGACACGGATGTATCTGTACAGCAGCTTCCAAAAGCGATGAAACTGAAAGATCTTGCAGCTTTAATTGTTTTCAACCCTTACATTGCCAGATAAAGGAAAGTGTCGGTTAAGTCTCTTAATTAGATTATTTGATAATTTATTTGTGACTGAAAACAAATTGTCTTGATTCTAGAGCTGTTTGAATAGTTTTCCATTGTTCAGTTTGTGATATTAAAAAAAAATAGAAAATATACATGAAAAAACATTCTCTTATTTGTTTGCATACTTAATTAATCAATTAATTCATTCATTAACTAATTAATTAATTCATTAATTGTTTTGGGTGACTAACTTTTAGGCCTGGGCTCCTAAGCTGGTATAGTTGGGAGTCCGAAGGGCTCCCTGAAATTTTTCTTAGAGCACAGCCTTACATTTTTAAAAATTGATTGCATGATTGCACTGCTCATAAACCAAACTTGCATTTTTTAAAATTGATTGCATGATTGCACTGCTCATAAACCAAACTTGCATTTTTTTAAATTGATTGCATGATTGCACTGCTCATAAACCAAACTGACAAATCTCACCTTGAACAGGCCACTCTAGCTCTTGATCCTCTAATAAGGCTGCAGCTGGAAGAGCCTTATTTAGCTTGTCTACTGATGGTAGAATGGCCAAAAATGAAGGCAGTAATGGCTTAACAATATCCTGTGGCATGACCAATAGAGAATGGACTAGCAAAGACAGTACAGAACCAGCCACTGACTGATAGAGGACAACTAATGAGAAAGACATTCCACAAGCTATTAGTAACTGCCATCTGCAAAGGCATTCAGATTTGTTCCCTGTAACATTTTGTTACCATGATGTGTATCATTCTATCTGTTTTGCAGACCTAGAAAGAATACCACTATAACATATAAAAGCCAGGTAAAATAGGGTTAAATGGTACCTTGTAGTTTATCCCTGATCTGACTGGCTACTGATCCTGTATACTGTGTGAGTAGTCTACAGGCTTGATCCATTACATCACCAGCACAGGGAAGCAATAACAATAAATGACTTTGAAGAACTTTACAGGCATTATCATTCTAAAAATAGGAAAGCAAGAGAAGAACATTGGAGAATGTTTTGTTGTTGCACAGTTCATGCTGCATTGTCTTTTTTAATGCCAGTAATGTGTACTTGATTGATTGT
This sequence comes from Pachyseris speciosa, assembly GCA_016490735.1. Lineage (NCBI taxonomy): Eukaryota > Metazoa > Cnidaria > Anthozoa > Scleractinia > Pachyseridae > Pachyseris > Pachyseris speciosa. Next base: position 28,086 of record JAEMWC010000124.1, on the reverse strand, counting down.
CCAAAATGGGCACAAATTCATGAGATTGGTATATGCTGTGTATGATACATAGTTATTAATTAGTCACCACAACACAAAAAAGATGCATTGAAACAAAGAAAGTAATTAGTTTATTCAATGAAATGCTAGACTGTGAGCAGTCCCTCTTTCTTTCCTTCGGCAATCTTGTGAGCGAGTTGAAAAGTCAGTGCGAGCGAGCAGAAAGAAAGAGGAACCTCTTTCTTTCCACTCGCTCGCGCTGACTTCTGCTCGCCCCAATTTCTACTCGCTTGTGCTTCGCGCTTACTCGCGTGGTCGACGAAGGAAAGAAAGAGGGACTGCTCGCAGTCTGATAAAATGCTGGAACCAGTGACATCAAACAATATTCATAAATGTTTACAACATTCTTTACCTACCACAGCGTTTGCACTGTGGCAATGTGCTAATAAATGCTTCAGGAAAGACAGCAGCAACTGCCGCAGATACAAAAAGTGGTTGTTCTCTTCTGGCACTTTGGTACGGCTACTGGAGGTCTCATTGCTTAAAACCCCTCTTTCAATATCAGCAAAGGCTTTTTCCTGGATATGGAAAGAGGAAGGTACCAAAATAATAAGTAAAACAAAAGAATAAGAAATTTCACTTAAAATGTCAAATAAGAAGACTACAACCACCAATCATCTCAGTATGAAGATACATTACAACATGATATGACATGACCTAAGATGGCATGTTATGATGTACCACACTGCAGTATGGCATGATACAGAGTACAAAAATCAATGGATCATATCCTAACAGACAATTTGCAATTGAGGGTTACCGAATACACCGGAATGATCGGAAGAAAGGTGGAGGTGGTGTTATGATGTATGCTGCTTCCAAACTGACATGGAAAAACTCAAGCTACCATTGCTCTTCAGTACGATTGAAGTCCTAGCCATGGTCCTAGCTTGGCAGACACAAAGCAATTATGTTTGGAGTCTACAGACCACCTAAAGCTTTAGGGTCTGACTACTGTATTAGGCTGGAGAACGAACTGAATTAGTTGTGTACACAGGCATCTTCATTGAAGCAGTTTATTATAATCATTGGGACCAGACCAACGAGAAGGTAATTAAAAATACTTTGGGACTTAGAAGAAGTTCATGGACTGGAATGCTTAGTTACCATACCAACCAGGATAACAGACACAAAGGAATCCTTGCTGAATGTTATACTAACTAACAAACTGCAGTCATGCAATAATATATGGGATGCTGATCGAAAATGTGAAACATCATCAAAGCAAAGTGGTCACGTTTAGAGATTTTAAGATAGCCTCAGAGAAAACTTCAGGATAGTGCCGTGGCATGTGGGAGAAATTTTTGATTTAGTGGATGAGAGTTGTGACTATTGGAATGTACTATTTAGCAAGATACTAGATGAGCATCTGCCACTGAAAAGAATGAAAGTGAGGGCAAGGGATGTTCCTTATATGACCTCTGCCTGGAAGAAAGCTATAAGGGCAAAACGTCATTTCTCAAAATGTTTTAGCAAAAGTAGGACTCCTGACAACTTTCAACTAAATAGACAATGGTGGAACAAAGCAACACGACAAAGGAGATTAGCAATAAGAACTTATTGGAGTGAGGTATCAGAGAGTCTGCATCAAAAGCGAAAGAATTTCTGAATCAATAAAACGTTTAAACCATTCCTGGACAGGAAAGACAAGGGAAATGGTACACGGGATATACATCTCAGCATCAATGATAATCTAGTGAGAGATCAGGAAAGAGTAAATGAACATTATTTTGGTGGAGTACTTCTCCACAATGGCCAGAGGGATCGGTGGAGAAAACACAGAATCCCTTAATGAAGAGTGATTTTAATGAGCACAATAGTTTAAATTCAATCTCTGCCATGATGGTTGCATGGAATAATTCCTTTCGTTTCAGACCGTGTCTTGTTACGAGGTGAAGGATGCCTTGGACAAAATTGATTCCACAAAAGCAGTGCTGGATAAGATGGCATATAACCAAGAGTGTTGAAGCTGGCGGCTGAAGTACTGGCACCTTCACTAACTACAATTTGCAATTCTAGTATAGAGCAAGGAGAATGGACAACCCCTTCGAAGCAAGGGGAATGGATACCTGTGTTTAAAAATGATGACATGCAAGAGGTAAGAAATTACTGACTGGTGGACTGCTGCACGGATGTGTGTTTGAGATGCCTGCTTAATTTAGCCTAAAAGATGCCTTCCTACGGAATTTGACACTTTAAAAGTGCTTTGCATCAACGTCCAAAGATGTAAGTTTTCTTCTTCACCCTAAATGTCGGCAAAAGAAAAACAAATGAGGAGATCGAGGATCAACTGAAGAAGATACAAGAGCATCAAAGAAATCCAACATGGCGGCTTCTGACAAAAGCCCTGGTATTGTAAATGCAATTGAACAGCTAGGTGATCAAGAAGAACCCAGTCTGCTTGAGATCAAAGAAATTTTAATCGCTATCAAATGCTCAATATCATCGATTTTTGAGGAAAATAAAGCACTGAGGGAGGACATCGAAGAACTGAAAAGCAATATCAACTTCAATGACAAAGAACTCAAAGACTTGAAAGATTTCTTACAAAAGAGTAAAGATGAAAATAAGGAACTAAAAAATTTGTTAGCATCGACAAAATAGTCACCTTAAAGTGGCCCAACATAATCTGTTATCACAAGCGGAGGATTATGCTCAAATGTGGGATGACCTTGATAATTTAGAACAATATACTCGCAAAAACTCTTTAGAAATCCAAGGGCTACCTGAAGAAGCATACTCTAGCACAGAAATGGCTATTATCAAAGTGGCAGAAGCGTTAAACATAACCGTAGAACCTGAAGACATTGAAATTTCTCACAATTTAAAAAATGGAAAAGGAATTATTGTTAAATTTGCTAGCCACAAGGTGAAGTCGAAGCTTTATAAGGAATGCACGAATTTGAAACATGTAAAAATTTCTATGATGTGTTTCCCAGCTATCCTGCTCATGGACAACAGTGACATATCTTTATAAATGAGAATCTTATAGCTTACAGGTGGCGGCTAGGGGAAGCAGTGAACAAGCGAAGATGAGATGGATCGCTTCTGAGTGTTTGGACACTCGATGGTAAGGTTTATGTTAAGACTTCACCATGAGGCTCGCCCATCCGAATTTTCATTGAGGAGGATGTAATTAATCTGTAGAGTTGATCAATATGCTTTTTTATACTTTCAAAATTCTAACTACATTGTTATCAGTTCTGGTTAGGAAGCATCTGTTTCTAATCAACCGATCAAGAACGCGATTGTGCATTTGTTTAATATGTTTTGTATCTAATAGTTTCTATGTTATTGTCCATTTATACTTCAGTACCCGGTAACTTCGGCTATTTGCTGTCAGTTCCATCGATATATGATAATCAATCTGCATGTTTTGGCTCAATTCTCAAGCAATTCCAGGTATAAAAGCGAGTTGCTTTCTCATCCTTACTGTCAATTACAGTTCCCTTTGCAATCCTCACCCTCCAATTTTAGCTCACGCACTGTAATAGATAGTCAGATCCTTTCCCCTAAAGTTTTCTTCTCTGAACGAGTGCTAATATATTCAAGCTGATTTCTTTGAACGTGAGAGAGATTAATAATTTCCAAAAGTGGAGGATAATTTTTTCATGGTGTCGCAGAAAAAACGCCAATTTTGTGTTTTTACAAGAGACGCATTCAAAGAAAGAAATAGAAACACAATGGAGAAATGAATGGGGTGGAAAATTACTCTGTTCTCACGGGAGCTTGAACTTACATGTAGGAGGCGTTGCAGTACTAATTAAAAATGGTGTTGATTGCACAATTCACTCTACAATCATGGACCCCCAGGGTGCTATCTTATTCTGAAGGTGGAAATTGAAGACAAATCATATATTCTAACAAGCATTTATGCACCTAATAAAGATGAAGATCTCACTGTATTTTTTCAAAACATACTGAAAGTTTTTCGGGACAGAAATTTCAGTTGTCCTCTAAATCCTTGACAAAAGAGGTGTCATGACACCTAAGTGAGCTGAAGAAAGTATTTTTTGTATGCAAAGTGAACTTGATCTAATAGATATTTGGAGGACAAAAAATCCCGAAGCTAAAAGTTATACATGGAGTCAAAATTTACCTATGATATTCTGCTGTTTGGACAATTGGTTTATTTCTAACTGTCTTCAAGATTTTGTCAAGTCAACCAATATAATCCCGGCCATTAAAACAGATCATGCTGCTATAGACCTCATTCTTAGTGATACAGGCAAAGAGGCTAAAGGCCCTGGTTTTTGGAAATTTAATTGTTCACTTTTGAATGATTATAACTACATTAATGAATTGAATTGCAATGTCCCAAAGTGGAGAACAGAGGGTGTGAATGAGTTATCCGATAAGCGTGCAGTTTGGGATTGGATTAAGTACAACATCCATGCTGATGCTATATGTTACTCAAAAAATAAAGCTAAACAAAGAAAAGTTGAAGAAATGCACTTGCAAAATGATTATGATAAGGCAACAAAGATGTTTGAAAGTGATCCAAGTGACCTCAACAAAATTCACCTGAATGAAATTAAAGAAAAACTGGAATGAGGAAAGGGTCAAAGGAATCATCATTCACGCAAGAGCTCGTTGGTACGAACATGGTGAAAGAAGTTCAAAGTACTTCTTGAATTTAGAGAAGAGAAATCATGTAAGGAAACACATAAGGAAACTTACAGAGAAAAAAATCAAAGTACAACTGTGAAGAAGTCGTGGATATGTGACCTTATTTGCGATAAGGGGGATTAAGCCAAGGTGACTCGAGAAAACGGCGTTTTAACTAGTTTAAATGGGTAAAAACTCTTTCTCGAAAGTGTTTAAACAACGTTTTAATGCGTTCCGAAACGTCCAGCTCTTTTGAGCATCAATTTTATTGTTCATGAGCTTAACACAATTTAACCTCAGGGTTCATATTTACATATTCGCGTTTGAATGAATTATCAAGGCAGGGAAAAATGTGCTCCTTTTGAAAGGTTTCTGTCTTGTCCGTACGGGTCGGATAAATACCAGGAGAAAGGACGATTTCGCCAAAACGAAGCCAGCCAACACACTGCACTTCGAGTAAATTGTTACACAAAGCTGTCGAACGAACGTGAACGCAACCGAATTGAAATTTGACATATGCAAATTATGCTTTTTACTGCCGGTCGGAAATGCAACATTTGCCGTCGTTTTCGATCCGAGCTGAAATAAAGTTACTTTACTTTACTTTTTTCATTCCGTTCATCGGTTCGACTGTTGCTCCTCAGACATTACTTTGGAAAGCCGATAGAGGTATTCCGGCAATACTTCGGAAAATCAATATCTATTGGTATGCTGTTGACATATCGATTTGTTTACATCTGAGTGAGTGACAAATTTGCATAATCTGCCCCCTCACAATACTCGTTCCTACGCTTTCACGTATCCACGACTAAAAAGTAAGTGAACAATTTGCTAACAACAGACCCATGCACCATTCTTTCAGAACAAAAGCGCTTTTACAAAGATTTATTCAAATCAAGATCACAAGATGCAGAAAAAGATAGCGCCATTGATGACTTC
>JAEMWC010000124.1:0-20000 GCA_016490735.1 Pachyseris speciosa | reverse complement strand
GCAGTAAATAGAAAACGTCAATGTATATATAATCGCAGATTATAATTGTAAAGTCTATTTGTTGTAGGTAAAAGTTGTTGTTGTTGTTGTTGTTGCATAAAGACAAGTCAACAAATTGGAGTACCGGTACTCATGAGGCTAAGGAACCAAATTCCTAACCATGCCAAATTGCAACTATTCAAGGCCGCTATTTTACCTCATTTAACTTATTGCAGCATAGTTTGGCATTTTCGTAGAGCATCAGACAGGTGCAAACTGGAGAGGCTACAGGAGAGAGCTCTACAAACAGTATTCAACAGTAAATCAGTCTCATATGAGAATCTACTTCAGCAGGCCAATCTAGCAACTCTTTATAGCAGAAGGTTACAAGATATAGCGATTTTAATGTATAAGGCCAAGAGCCACCTACTACCAAAGTATTTACTCGCCCTCTTCAACCTACACGAGAAAAGAGAAAAACAATACAACCTGAGAAATTCTGATTTTACTCTGCCATGTTTTAATATTATTAAGTATGGGAACTTTCTCTGAGATATTTAGGACCTGTTTTGTGGTCCAAATTGACAAAGGAATAATGTGGTATGAACAGACTGAATGCTTTTAAACATTGTATAAGGAATACAGACTTAACAGACTTAATTGAAGATGGGGGCTGCAAAACCTGCTATTAATGCACACAGTTACTTAACAACAGAAATAATTTCTTAGGCAAGTAAAAACTAGTGATATAATGTTCTGACATTTCGGCAACCTCATGACGCCATTCTCAAGGAATAAAAAATACAAGCGAGATCAACAGAGTTAGATGTTAGATTTACATTAATGGGGTTAATTTAAATAAATACTTTGGCACGGATCAAATCTGTTTGTACATTCAAGCGTGGTCTTAATTGTTTGATGTACAGCATTTCGTTAATTAAACAATCAAATTTGTTCCTGCATTTTTTTAGTACTTTGAAACAACTAAGGAGGTCTTCAGGGACTGCGCTCGCGTGATCATTATCATAATGTTTCCGCACAGAGGATGAAGTGCTGTTGTGGCCAACGATGCGTGCATGCAGATGTCCATGTATAACCAACATAGCTACCTGTATCACACAGGTTACATTGAAAGCAGTTAACTACGCACTGTTGGTTAACTAGCTGTGGTTTGGGCTCAAATTCTTGAAGGTTTTGGCCAATTTTGTGACTAACAAATACGGGTTGGATTGTGGTATGGAGCTTAAGACTAAGGTCTTTCAACTGAGTCTTAACAATGTCAGCGGAATCTTGATCCTTAAAAGGAATGATCACTCGGGTCACGTCATTTTCCACCATTACCGGCAAGGCCTGCGGTGTCTGCTGGTCAGCAACTCTCAAGTTGATAAAGGTGTTAATAGTGGAGTTGATGAGGTGTAGCGGGTACTTTAGGTGTGAAAACACAGACTTCAAACGTTCGCACTCATCCAAAAAGTAAATCCATGACGAGGATAAACGGTAAGCATGATCCAGCATAGTTGTTAATAAGCTTCGTTTGTACCGGTTGTCGACATGACTCTGGTAGTGGAGAAGTAAACTGGTATTGGTAGGTTTCATGTAAACCCCAGTCTCAATTTGGGGCGCTCTATTTAAGAGCTGGGTTCCAAGAAAGGGGAGCATAATAATGCGCTTTATTTGACCATCTTAAGTGAAAAAATACAATGGCAATACAATATTAAAAATGCAAGAAAAATGGCAAATAATAATCGTATAAAACTTATATTCCGCAAAGTTTATGAGCTCTTGGTATGAAGGAACGTTGATGCCTGTCGGTTCCCAACATTTCGATATATGTGCTTCTCCCAGATCTTAAATTATATTGATTTTTTGGCGCCGATTTAACAAAAACATTATTTGGATTAGATTCGTCCTTTAGAATTTTTTCAAAATTCTCGTATGGTAGCAGTACTCCTTCTCTCATGAAGCGCAGGGAGGGCATTTCTTGGTACGCCAATAATACTAAGGCTACGGTCTTGAACTTGTTGGACTTCTTCAGACAGATAGTTAGGTAACCTCCCCAAACAGGTGATGCGTACTCTAATAGAGGGTGGATCTTTGTGTTGTAAAGTGTAATTCCAACATCTTTAGGAAGATTGGCTTTCCTACATTCACGCAGGAGGAATAACCTTTTGTTAGCCTTCTTTGTCATCTCCTCAATGTGATGAATCCATCGGAGATCGTCCTGAAACCAGACTCCCAACAATTTAAAAACATTGACTCGTTCAAGTTCACAATTTCCAAGATGGAGACTATCAGGAATAGTAGGTGACTTTCTGAAGGTCAATAACATGTCCTTTGTCTTCTTGCTGTTCATTAGCATGTGGTTGGATGTTGTCCACTCATGTATACTATTAAGTACAACTTGCATAGAAGGATCGTCGTTTGTAGAGATAGATTCATAGAAAGGTACAGTCGTCCGCGTATTTTGCAAACACGGACTTGATCACAGAGGTTAGCAGGTATGGCATCATTGATGTCATCGATAAATATATTAAATAATAACGGTGAAATTACAGACCCTTGCGGGACACTGGCTGGGCAAGAACTTTTTGTAGAGAGAGCTCCAGGAAGTTTCACTTGCTGTGTGCGGTCTGTCAGGAAACTCTGGATCCATAGCCATAGACTAGTATTGATATTCAGTTGCTTGAGCTTGTTCAAGAGGACAGAGTGGTCAACAAGATCAAACGCCTCACTAAAATCTACAAACAATGCATGAATGCTTTTCCTCCCGTGTAGCTTGTTATCAGTGTCGTTAAACCAATTCTGAGAAATGTTTATAAGCGCCGATAAGGTTGATCACCCATGGGCAAAGGCGTGTTGATTGTTCTTGGTTGACAGCTGATCCTTGTTTAAAAATATCTGTACTTTTTCCAAAATTTTTGCCATAACAGGCAGTACAGAGATTTGTCTAAAAGCGCTTTCGATTTTTTCAGGCAGATGGACCTTGGGTACAGGGCTCACCAAAGCATGTTTATACATGGTTGGATATTTATTCTGTACAATACTTGCGGTAATAATATCATGTGTTACTACGGCTAACTCCTCAGCAAAACGCTTGAATACCCAGGCCAGGATATTATTGGCTCCGGTCACTTTCCTGGCATTCAGTTGTTTTAAAACATTTTTAACCTGTCCGATACTTGGTAGACGAGGGCTAGAGACTGGAAGGCTGCCAGGTTGAACCTCGGCCATAGTAGGCGTAAAATCGTGCCATGGACGAGTGAATGCTTCTTGGAGTTTTTCAGCAATTTCAGTAAGATTCTCTGAGGATGGGACTTGATTTGCGCTTCCCCGTCGCTACATAAACGGTAGACAGATTTGAACCATTTAGAAGGGTCAGTGGAGCGTTGAATTGCGGTCTTAGTTTCATAGAACCTTAATTTTGCATCACGGATCAATTCCATAACCTTGAGTTTCAGTGCCTGATAGTTCTGCATATCACCGGCTGCAAAAGCACATTGTCTCCGCTTGATTTCGGACTTGATGTATGGAGTCATCCACGGTTTATCACTGGGGTGCATCCGAATTTTCCTTACAGGCACAGTCTCGTCTAAGATGTTTAAAAGTGTTTGAGTAAATAATTTGACTTTCAAATCGACGTCTTGAGCCGTGAATACTTCATTCCAGTTTTCGTTATTCAAGCGTAAAGTTAGTTGCGCGATGTTACTCTGTTTACAAACTCTATACTCTCGCGAGATAGGTTTAAGTTTTAATTGTTGACATCTTGGTTTTATCAGTAAACACTGATGGTCCGATTTACCTTTTCGATCTCCATGGTAAAGTTGACAGCAGGGTGGGCGTGGTTGAGGGTATTAAGGAAATCCGTAGCTGTAATGAAATCGGGCATAACTGTGAGGGTATCATCAACAAATTTGAGGTCTTTAATTCTTCTTCCAACGATGACATAAACACGTTAGCTAGCAATGGCCCAAGGGGGACCCCATAGCCACTCCATCGATTTGCTTGTAGAGGGCGCCATTGAATTGGAACAGCTGGTCCTTCGTAGACACACTCAGGAAATCAACAAGGTCCTCTCTTGATATGTTTAAATCATATGTAGAGTTAAACCAGTTGTCCTTGAAGGCTTTCTCAGCGAGGATCTCGATGGTTTCATTTAAGGGCACGTTGGTAATTAATGATGACACATCATATGATACCAATATGATACTTTTTCGGATGAATGCGAACGTTTGAAGTCCGTGTTTTCACACCTAAAGTACCCGCTACACACCTCATCAACTCCACCATTAACGCCTTTATCAACTCGAGAGTTGCTGACCAGCAGACACCGCAGGCCTCGCCAGGAATGGTGGAAAATGATGTGACCCGAGTGATCATTCCTTTTAAGGATCAAGATTCCGCTGACATTGTTAAGACTCAGTTGAAAGACCTTAGTCTTAAGCTCCATACCACAATCCAACCCGTATTTGTTAGTCACAAAGTTAGCCAAGACCTTCAAGAATTTGAGCCCAAACCACAGCTAGTTAACCAACAGTGCGTAGTTAACTGCTTTCAATGTAACCTGTGCGATACAGGTAGCTATGTTGGTTATACTCGTGGACATCTGCATGCACGCATCGTTGGCCACAACAGCACTTCATCCTCTGTGCGGAAACGTTGATAATGATCACGCGAGCGCAGTCCCTGAAGACCTCCTTAGTTGTTTCAAAGTACTGAAAAATGCAGGAACAAATTTGATTTTTTAATTAACGAAATGCTGTACATCAAATAATTAAGACCACGCTTGAATGTACAAACAGATTTGATCCGTGCCAAAGTATTTATTTAAATTAACCCCATTAATGTAAATCTAAGATCTAACTCTGTTGATCTCGCTTGTATTATTCATTCCTTGAGAATGGCATCATGAGGTCGCTGAAACGTCGGAACATTATATCGCTAGTTTTTACTTGCCTGTGTATTTCTAAAGCATTATTAATAAGAAATAATTTCTATCGTTAATTAACTTGTGCATTAATAGCAGTTTTTGCAGCCCCATCTTCAATCCGCGATACAAAAACAGATGGCGTCACGCACGCAACTCTGGGTAGATCGACATGTCTGGCCCAAGGGGTTAGCACTTGTTCACAGGGATGGAAAGGACCTTTAGGGTCAGGGCTAGGGTTAGGGTTAGGGCTAGGGTTAGAATTGGGGTTTGGGTTAGGGTTAGGGTTATTAGGGTTAGGGTTAGGGTTAGGTTTTTGGGGTTAGAGTTAGGGTTAGGTTTAGGGTTGGGACTAGCATAATTAATGAGGTCCTTTCCATCCCTGTGAACGAGTGCTAACCAGCCCAGGTCATGTAAACAAACATGGCGGAAAGTCAACGCGACCACGGCGTATCGCTCGAAGAAGGCAAGATTCCTGGTGCAAAAACTGGTGAAAAATATCGATAATTTGAGTAGAGCAGAAGCGGAAAGGTGGCTCAGATGTCGAGGTGCCATGCACCTGAGCCAATTGTCTTTGAAAGATCTAAAAAACAAGTTTAAATTGCGTAACTTTTTGGTGCGGCAAATTTGCAATAGCTCCGATTGATTGTCGACATAAAAATAGTGATTTAACGTGTTTATTGGTCATGTTATTTCTAGAGCCTCCACCTACACCAAATGGGGCTGGGACAAGCTGATGCTCAGGGATCCAGAAGGAGAAGTTGACAAGGAAACCCGGAAAGAGAGCTTGAGCAGTGAAGAGCGATTGATTGGAAACTTTCTTGCAGGAAACGCCATTCCCCCGAACAACTGGACGGCATCAATTAAAGATATGCCGAACATTAAGCATTCTGTGGTGGAGAATTTTTTTCAAAATGTCAACGACAACCGCCACATAACTGAAGGCTATGCTTTCTCCAAAACTAAAAAGTTTGAGACATCGGGAAAACCTCTACGAGCAAATGTTGTTAAAGAGTGTGACATGTTCTTGTTAGAGGGATCCACTCAGCCAGCCATGAAACAAGCCAAGGGGATATCATCTGGAAGTGGCATATATTCTTGTATTGTTGTATTCAGGCTCTCTACTGGTGTGATGTTAGCTGCACGAGACAGAACTTGTGCAGCTGGAAAGCGTGGCTACTGCAAGCATGTTGCAGCTCTTTGTTATAAACTAGTGGAGGCTAAAATGTCTGGAGCTGCAAAACTTCCTGCTTCTCTGAGCTGCACAGACATCAGACAACAGTGGGGAATACCCTCCTTAAGGGCTCAGCAAGATCCTGAAAAGGAAGCAATGAAAAAACAGCTACTTCATGAGATCAAATTTGAGAAACACTTACTGACCCGTGACAAGGCAGGAGGGAGAAAAAGGAAAGGGCCTGAAGAGATGTCTGAAAACTACAGTGCCACACCCCCAGGGGAGCCACTTGTTGACTTTGAGCGTGTGGAAGCCTTCAGACAATATTTGGCTCAATCTAAATGCTCTCCATTGGTGAAAAAAGTCCTCTGTCTTTCTCGCCCTAAAACACAGCAACCTGAGCAACCATCCATACAAAATAATGAAAACACACCAGCACAGAGATGTGAAGCATGGTATAAGGGGAGGATTGGGAAGGTGACATCATCTAAGGCTCCAGCATTGGTAGGGCTCTATGGCAGGAAGGAGTTTGTTGAAGTTTGGGACTGTATCTTAAATAAAAGGCAAGAAAAACCAAAACACTTCTCTAACTTCCAGCGGGGCATCACATATGAGGAAGCAGCTGCACAGACTTTTCAAAGTGACAGTGGAGCAGCCATTTCTGAATGCAGGCAGTTTGATTTCACATCTGACGACAGGTTTGCAGCATCGCCTGACAGAATTTTTCAAGGGGAGACTTGTTCAACATAAGTCAACTTAAGAACAAATGAGCATATTGAACTAAGGGGAAATTGTCTGTTGGAAATTAAGACAAGGGCAGAAGGGCAGGCTGAACCACTCTCATCAGTCACTGGGGCTCATGTTTGTCAGGTACAACTTCAACTTTTGTGTGCTGATGGCAGTCATTGCATCCTTCAGTCATATGTCCCTGAGTCTAGCCAGTCAAAGTACTTTCTTATAACTAGAGACAACAGCTTTATAAAATCTTTCCTGGCCATGTGTACTTCTGTTTTGTCTGACCCTGCTAGTCTAGATTTCAATGCTCTCCTTGGAATGAGACAGCAAATTCACTTGCTCGTACATGCCCTGAAATTGGCTTAAGAGCAAATTCAGGCCATGTACACTGTATGAGCAAGTGACAGTTTGTTTGCTGTTAATCTTATTCAAAGTCAGTACTGGAATCTCACTCACTCACTTACTCACCATCCATTTTACATCTAGACTTCCTTGTTAATGTTACAGTAAAGAGATTATAAGGATGCCTTTTTTATTTTATTTTTAAGAACAAATTTTTTTAGAACCAAAGTTCAAAAAGTATGGGTTACAAAATACAATCTCTACATTGTTTTCTACAGTACAGGAGAATGTAAGGTATATTGAATTTATGTGTTTAGTTACAGGGCATACTTAAAAAGAGCACCCTTGCAATAGACTTATTCTATGATCAGTGATTTAAATGCCCAGATACCCAACGATGTCAGGTCTGTAACAGCAGCTTAGAATAATATTTGGATATATGTGTTTTGATCAATATTTTCCGGTACTGTAAATATGACATGCAATTAAATTGCACTGTTTTCTGTACATTTATAATTCTTCAATGAATAAATTAGAATTTTGTATTTACAATTTTCCTCAAATCTTCTGTGAATAAATATATATAAATTTTATATTAATGCATTTTAATAAATTTCACCAAAATTTGTATGTAAATATCCATTGTCAATTAAATAATTGAAATGAAATATTTATTTCAAATTAAATATTTGCAAATTTCAGCTTCACAGAATGTGTCAAAGTTGTATCTTAACGGTTTGTCCACTTGAAACTTCAGAAATTTCTCCAACTTATTGTATCACTTGCATTGCATGATTTCAGAAAAATTTCCCTACCATGCAGGGGAAGGAATTCCTCTTTTTTGTCTTATTGTTGTTTTTGTTGTTTTCTGGAGAACAAATGCTATCCAATTATCTAAAATCCCTGTAAGCGAGAGGCCTAGGGGGGTCAGGCAGTAATCTGTTAAATACTCTATGTGGTGGAAGATGGGACTTTTTATGGAATCATAGGTTAATATATTGTAGAAGGCCAGTGACCAACTCTGGGTCCTAAATACTGAGTGGGACAAGATTGATCACTCCTCCTTATCATCCTCTAGCAACTCCCCAGTGGCTCTTACAAGGGGTGGCAAAAAGGCTGTCATCCAGCAACACACTTTCCAAAGTTTTGAGACCAAATGTAGGTAGCGAATAGGCACATTCCCTTTAAGAATTCTGAACACTTTAACCCTGATAATGGCTCTCTCTACATGTACACGAACTTGAGAATTTTTGCGATTGTGAATGTCTTCTTCTGCTGTGAACTGCTTATTTTTGGCCAGTTTTGCTGGGGTTTCTATGATGACTCCAAAAGCATCAAGAATGTGCTGGACCATGAATACCTTGTCTGCCAACCATCTGTCCCCCTGGTGAGCCAAAGCAAGAATACCACTGTCTTTCAGGATATCCTCATCCGATTTCCTTCCAGGAAAAATGTCAGATACAAAGACAGGCAGAAATAGAGGTGTGAGAGCAATGAGACCTTTTCCAGTGTTATGGCCTTTATACTCAGACCATGTGCAGCTCTGTTGGATGACTTGGGAAGGCTTCTCAATAAAAATCTCTGTGCAGTCAATAATTCAATAAACATCCTCATAGCCTGATTTAAAACACTTTGGTAGGTTGTTCTTCAAGGTTTTCGGTCACTCAAAAAACTTAAAAGTCCCAAACAGTAAAACAAACGGTCAATCCAAGTGTAAAAATCTGTGAAACTACTTGCTGTTTAATATTGAATCTGTCTGCTAGGTCTCTCTCTAACAAACCAAGGCGTAACCTTGTCATTGTTAAAAAAAAGCTCATCAATGTCACACAGATCTCTTGGCCTCCCTCGAGAACAATATACGAAGGATGCTTTGAGGCATTTGTGGATGCACTATTATAATAGTTCAGTCTAAATCCAGGTCTAGGCTTGACGTAATTATAAAGAGCAAGAAAAGTGTTGTAGTCCGGAAGTCCTGTGAAAAATCGGATATCTGAGTCGCTCGCCATAAATCTCTTCACACCAAATCTCTCCACCTCACGACGCTCCTCCAGCTCCCTCAAATGTCTCTTTAGCCCCTCGATTTCTTTATAGCACTCACAAGCACTCTCTGGAGCTGATATGCCGTTTTGAAAACTGCTGCTGGCAGAGTTTTCGCCTCCTGTTTCCTCTGAGAGCTGATCGCTCAATGAAAACTCGTCATGTCCACCACTCGATTGGCCGGCGTCTGCACTTTGCTCCTTGTTTACCAATGATTCTGCAGCTTCTGGACCTTCTACATCAAGGAGAGAGGAGATGTCCACCGGCCACACAATCTGACCAGTTCCTTGTTCTCTACGGGGAAATATCGAGGGAATATCTTCAGCAAAAGGCCGTCGTCCTCCGGGAAAGTGCGCACTACATACTCGATGGTTTTCCTAGAACTTGTAGTCTGGGCTTCTTGCTTTTACAGCAGAGACCCATTTTTGTTTGCGTTTTGGGTCTTTCGGAAAGCTAAAGAAACTTAGGGTTTTATGTCGCCAGCCTTTGTGTGGACAAAGATAAACAGAGCACTTGAAAGGCATTTAAAAATCTCTTGCCGTCACGCAAGAGCACTTCTTTGAGTTTCCGCTCGGCCTTTGTTTACATTAGACGTGTCGATATCTACCCAGAATTCCGTACGTGACGCCATCTTTTTTGTATCGCGGATTAAGTCTGTTAAGTCTCTATTCCTTATATGATTAAAAGCATTCAGACTGTTCTCTATTATTAGAGCAGGTTGTATTTTTTTTATGTTTGCCTTCTTAACTAGAGTTTTGTATAGTTTTACTTACTTTTTTATGTTTACCGTACTTTGCAAATAGTGACACCAGTTAGTGTGCAAATGCTAGCATGAATGGCACTTAAATTAAGTTTACTACTACTACTACACCATGCTATATTAATATGCTATACCATAACTTATCATGCCATGCTATGGCATATACTGTACTATGCAGGTCATACTACTGTGTATATCACGTCATGTCAAAACACACACTGTCATCCCCAGCTATAACACACACACCATATTCATATCACATAATTATCATGTCATATCATAATCATATCATCATACCATACCATGTCATGTCATGCCAGGCAATACCATGTCATACTGTGCCAAATAAGATTTAAATTTTTAATAGTTTTTTTTTTTTGGTTCTACCCTGAACCAAAGTACCTGATTATTCCAAGTTTCATAAAAAGTTCTGAAATATGTTTTTATAAAAGAAACAAAATTCTTGTCATCTGTCAGTTTTTTGTGGTACATTATGTCAGAATGTGCATCTGCTGCACAGCTGAGGTGATTATTATAGGTTTGACTGATCAAAGAAGAACAGGGTTATCAATATGATGTAATACTGCAACACACAGACAGCAGCACTTGCAAGGTGTCTGTTGTCTCCAGCCAGCAGCCTCAGGAAGAGTAGCAACCAGGCAGTTTTGGTTTGGCAAAAGTTTTGATACAGGGGGTGTACAAAGGTATTTTTAGACTGCAAAACAGCCGTACTTTTGTGTTGGGGACGAGGGAGCAATAATTATTTCTCAATTTCTTTGTGAGTCTGGAAGTAAACATTGTTTACCTTTTTCCTACGATGTTAATAACATTAATTTTAACAGTCTTGCAAAATCATTGGCTACACCTACGTCTGGCATGTTGATTTGGCAGCAGACGTTACGGTTTTCCAGGGGCCTGGATACTACCTGTAGTATCAATTTGCAATATTCTAATCCATAAGGTTTTTATGCAGCACACCAAGCTGACATGTCCTATTTGTGTGAATCAAGTCAAATATTTGAAACAAGTTTTGTATGTGTGCCTCAAGTTGGACAAATATTCAGAGGAAGCTATATATATTAACAAGATGTGGTGTTTATTTGGAAACAAGTTGGATATTTCTACATCAAGTTATCTCTATATGAAACAAGTAATATATAGATTTAGCCAAGCCTAAAAGCAGAGCTCCACGATTGTTGTTATTATTATTTTTTACTGGTATCGAGCAACAACACATGGCTTTCCTTGCGCCAATATTTTATGTTTAGAGCAGTCAACAGGAATTGACTGCTGTTCAAAAACCTCAAAACATTACAAGAAAACAATACAGTTGACGCGTGCGTTTGTTCGAAAACAAGTTTAGCAATCAAAGAATGCTCAAATATTTTTCATCCAACATCGTTGGACGAGCATGTTTGAAGGTTTTAGCCACCTCTCTCAATAGTGCATTAAATGGCTTTCCATGTTTTCATCCAAAATTTCGCATTATGAACAAAGTTTTGATCGATTAGCCACTCCAACAATCAAATCGTGCACTAACGGTAAAAAGCAACAAACGAACCATATAACGTCGAAAATTTCAGCGATAATGCACAAAAATCATTTTTTGGACTCACTTGGTCCGGTGTTTGATCAAACATTGTTATGCGTTTGCCACCAATGTTATGTGTGACAAACACGATGTTGGATGAAAATGTTTGATCTTTTAGCCGGGGCATAACAAACATATTTGTAGTAAGTTAAGCTTAGACATAAGCTTAAATGTTGTAGGAAAGAGAAAAAGGAAAACAATCCTGATAGTTTGGATAGGATAATCTCATGTGGCCGAGTAAATTAAAATTAAGGATTAATATCACTTGTGTTTTCAGAAATTTGCTGAAATTGCCCTCGTTGTGCAAAACATAAGTGATACTTTATGAGGACTCATTGTGATTACGTGTTAATAAAATAAGGGCAAACATTTCTTTCAGTTCTTAACAACACAGACGTTGAAAAACGTGTACAGTCAGCCTACTCGTTCATTTGCAAAGAAAACAACAAACAAACAATTCGACTAGCTACTTCTTTGTGTCCAAAACGAGTAGATTGTTATTTATATCCAGTCGAGACAAAAATACAAGTTTCCTTCTTGAACAAAAGTAACAAGGACTAAACGAAATGCTAAGCTTCAATTTATTTAAGTTACCTGTGTTTGTCAAGCTTTCTACCACTTGAAAATACGAATCAATCCACTTTAGTAAAAACATGCATCTACAAAAATAGCAAACGGTTTGTCCAAAGAAAGAACTTCTTCCACCAAGTTTGAGCTACTTGTTCCTCCCATTAATGCTGGTGAATTGTTAAGTGGACTTTCTTGGTGAGCTGCAAGATGCTGTTGTAAAGTGAACAAGCCCTTGAAGCATTAAATCATTTTGTTTTTCAACCACACAATCCGGGCGCCAAACAAGTCTAAAATTTAAGAATTTCCTGAGAAAAATCTTTTCCTCTTCCATTTTATCTGTTGAAAATTCACCTTCCAGAGTATCTTTTAAGTAGTTCTTGATTTTTATGCCTTTTACGCGAATTAAAAGACAGAACTTTGAAGGAGGTGAAGTTGTTTTGCTCAAAAAAGAGGTTGTTTTGCTCAAAATGAAGAAACCAACTGAATGTGAAATCTCGAGCCGCAGAAAGCGCGCAACAAATGAAGCCTTGTTTTGGCTTGGGTGTCTCGTTTTGGTTAAGTTAACCTGACTTGAGTCTGCGATCCAGTCGAAAACCATTACCTGGTCAGCAGTCAACTTCAAAAAAACAGCTGACCTCAATGAGCTCTAAACTTGAGCCCATGATATGGTCATGTGATACTGGTCAGCGGAAACCTTGTTTTGACAGCTGTCAATTGGCCTTGACACAGATGCCCTATATCAAAGATGTACACTGTAAACTAGGTGATCAGCTGATCAGCTGGAGTATGGCCGCCATGTTGGATTATTATGATTATTATTAGGATATTATTAATCATTGGGCAACGTTGTCGTCGTCGTCGTGCATGCCCACGAGCAATACCGCTAGCCATTTTTACCATGAGAAAAGCAGTTGATGGGTTCCTATAAGTATGGTGCTCAGCTTAGCGGCCCTTTGGGCCGCCGGAGCTCCACTATTATATAATAAAGAAGGAGGAAATACAGCTTCTTCAGTAGAACGGCCGACAATCATTGCCATCCATCCGCTGAAATACATTATGGAAGAGAAGATAGCATTGAATGAATTTAACCCGCACTGCTTGCGAACTTTGTTTTGACTGCGAGACGCTAACCGCTTTTCATTATAGGATTATAAATATAGGAATATAATTCTACTGTAGTTGTCTATGCTGCCACCAAACAAGTATTAAACGAGAAGTTCATGTTCCTAAATTTCATACTGTTTACACATGTTAGGCTGCTGATTTGAACATGTTTTTAGCCAACCTTTTAGTCCTAAACTGATTTTTTTAAATTGTATGTTTTAAAAGATTCAGTGATGACTATTTTCAAAGTTAATTGTAAGTATCAGGTTCGCAAAGAGGGTGGAGTTTTCAATATATTTTTGACAGCTCAACAAAATTTTTTAACCCCCTGGTCAGAAAGAATTCATTAAATGGAAAAGTGACAGTCAGTGAGGCTTGTGCACAAAGCGAGAGCGAATTCGCGCCTTCAAAAAATGACAATAAAAACCAACTGTTTTGCAGTCTAAGGTATTTTTAAAGATAATGGTCTGCTAATGAGAAGCAGGTATACAGGGAAGCTCAATATTGTAACAAAATGAAACAGTCAAAGTAGTAATTATAATATCACTTACCACTTGAAAACCTAGGTTTCGTAAAAGTGTTTTCAACAGAACATCTGCCAGCTTGCAATTACCGGTACTCGACCTTTCCCCTAAATCTGTTTGGCTTTCAGACAAGCTTTCACCACCGTTAATGATTCCTGAGAACCCCAAGAGTGTTGCAATGTGTCTGTCATCTTGCATACTTGTCAGGATTATACTTAGTTGTTTGTGCTAAGAACAAGAGTAACACCAATGACAATTCTAACCACATAGCATAGCTCTTGTAAGATCATGCAAGTGTCAGTAAATATATAACGTTGTGCAATGTCATACATATATACATTGTAAGAACTACATGTATAATGTTACAGTAACAAAGTATGTCTGCCTATCTTTTGCAGAGTGATCTGCCAGAAAAAAAAACTGGCTGTGGTTTTAAGATGCATGCTCCGATGGTCAATCAGTGGATACATTTCAAGCATCATTAATGTAAATTTGGTTTATCAACGGAGTTGATACTGTAAATTGACCACCGTACAGGGATTCGATTAGCTGACATTTCGAGCGTTAGCCCTTCGTCGGAGCGAATCGAGGAATTGTGGGTTGTGTATGGTTTATATACAGAAAATGGAGCTATGCTATTGGTGGTAACATGGTAACGCGAAAAACAGGAATAAATTAATTGAATGAAAAGCGCTCGTTGATACCATGGGGATTAAGAGTGCCAATTTGAAAGATTAGTTTTTGCTTGAGATTTTTACGGCGTTCCGTGGTACCTTGATGTAGGGAAAGGCCGGAGATCGACATGTGTTGTTTGGAATGGTTAGGGAGATTAAAATGCAGAGCGACAGGTTTGGATGCGTCTTTGTCATCTTTCTCTTTAATGTAGGTTGGCATTAGCTGTGCTTGAAACAATTTTTCCAAGGTTAGAATGCATTAAAAGAGGTTTCTTAAAACATAAAACTGTAAAAACAAACGATAAAATCCGACGTTTCGGAGTAGTCATGACTCCATTATCAAGGAAAATATAAACGAGATCATGCAAATAACAGCACTTAAAGCGATTTTGGCGCAAAAAAATTAACATAAGAGGGTGCGAAGATTATACAAATACTTTCGCACGAATGGAGTCTGATTGCAAGTTGAGATTTGGCTTTAAAGCTCTTATAAAAGTGTACGAAATGCTTTTTATAAGAGCTTTAAAGCCAAATCTCAACGTGCAATCAGACTCCATTTGTGCGAAAGTATTTGTATAGTCTTCACACCCTCTTATGTTAATTTTTTCATGCCAAAATCGCTTTAAGTGCTGTAATTTGCATGATCTCGTTTATATTTTCCTTGATAATGGAGTCATGACTACTCCGAAATGTTGGATTTTATCGTTCGTTTTTACAGTTTTATGTTTTTAGAATGCATTCATTTCAATATTACACAATGTACTCATCCAGAGTAGAAGTGATTTTAGTTTGAGAAAAGCACTTGATAGAAGACATTAGTCTCCTGCAATATGCTCATGTGGGAACACAAGGCAGGTAGGAAGTCATCCTCAGCTCAACTTTGCCGTTTTGTTTACCTCTCCTAAAGTGAGTGAATTCCAGTCGTCTGGTGCTTGGGGAAGTAAAGACTGCAATATTTCCATTTGTTCTGGTAAAGGTGGCAATAGCAAAGTTGCACCAACTGAAAGAGCTTCGTTTACAGCCTGTGCAAACTGAACAATAAAAAAAACAACATATCAAACCAGACCATCCAAGGTCAGAAATGTAGGGTAACATATCCATAAACACACACTGAGGAATGGCTAATTTAAGTCAGGATAAACAATACAAAACAACTACTTCACAACTAGACATGTTAACATTACTTTCAATGTGTAACCTTGATTCAACAAAATGATGTACACATTATAGACATCTTTGATAAGTAAACAATTCTTGCCTGTCACTCTTTAGGAAATCTCTAAAATGTTATTACTATAAACAAAAACTTGGGCATCAGCTGTGATTATGACAGCAAATCCCTACACCTTAGTTCCTGGCTACAGTCTTTAACTGATCAGCCTTTTCCAATTTTTAAGACATGCGAGCAGTGTATCTTGTAGGGCTTGCTACTTGTCTTTTTATTCTAACCTCTGGTAAGTCATCTGATACAGTTGCATCCAAGAGTCTAAAGAGAAGTTGTCTCAGGGGTCGAGCATGTTCACCCAACAGGTTGGCTGGGGCCCTGACAGCAGTGGCAAGTGAAAGGTGATCTGAGAGGAGTTCAAGACACAGCAACATAAACTGGTGACATTCCCTGCAAAGGAACAAAGAGTTAGTACCATTATATGGAATGCAAATCCAATTTGAGACATCTGACCTGCTCTAGCTAGTCTCCTTTGCAGCTGTTATTTGGGCCATCACGCAACGCTCCTCTCCACTAATGGCTGCTCATTCAAGCTCTGCATTCCTTTCCCACAAACTGACCAATAAGGAGCAGGCTTCCATTTTCTAGAAACCTGGTCATAGTCCTCGTCTTGTTGTGTTTTTGGTGGCAAATATAACGAGAAATATGATTGGCACAGTTGCCAAGAATTACATGCATTTTTATTGGTTCTCGGTAACAGAGGGAAATGAATGCAGAGCTCGAGTGAGCAGCCGTTAGTGGGGAGGACCGTTACGTGACAACCCTAATAATGGCTGTGAAGGAGACTATGCTCTAGCCGGTGTCTTTTTTTTTTTTTCAGTTAACATACAGTGTAAATCTCTTTCTTTCAAAAGGCCTGGCTAAAGTGGCAGTACACATGACTGTTTGATAAAGAAGAATGGGTTAAATGCAATTTAACTTAGTTAATGACTAGGAGCATGTTTGCTCAGTTATTGGCATGGTGTGGCGTAGCATGGCATTAGCATTAGCGTTTGCTAGTATATTGTGGGTTGTTTGTGTGTTCTTTTATGTTCTTGGCTTATGCCTGATGCCTTCAGGCAGTCCAGTGGTCAGCAGTGGTTCCGTTGTGCACCTTTGCATGTGCTCATAGTTTTACCATAAAAATGTGTGTATAAGCTGCACTTGTAGATAAGCCAGACCCCCAAATTTCAAACATGATTTTGAGAAAAAAATAAAAACTTGAAAAAAGCACTCTGGCAAAATACTTTGTTTATTCACAGCTGTTCTTGATAAACTTGGCGAAATCTAATGCTGTGCATTTGCAGTGACCTTAAGATGTTAAACAACTCTTAAAAATACCTTTTACTTGGCTTATCTTTAATCTATTTCCTTAATTCTTGGGACCGATAACGGTTGAATTTGAACAAGTGCAGGAAAACAATACATGTACAAAACGTTTGCTTAGTAACCATGCAGACATTTACAGAGGGAAGCCTGGACACCAGAGTAGCTGACAACATGGAAAGGTTCGCTTTTCTATCAGCTGTGCACAAACATCATGTTTTTAAAGATGTATGGAAGCCATCGCTCGGAGAAAAACTTGTTGCTAAACAAGAGTTTAATATATATATTTAGCCAAGCCTAAAAGCAGAGCTCCAAAAGCATTCTTTTTCTACTGGCATTTACATATAATCTGCTTGTCATATAACCCATCTGACCTCACTCAAGCTACAGACCCAATGCTGTAAAAAATAGTATGGAAAGGTGATCTGAGCCAGTGGCACAGTGGATTTGGACCCCCCACAGATTTGCACCCTCCAGTCCAGATCTGCTTGTGGATCAGATTTGGACCTCCTAGTCCAGAACTGCTAGCAGATATGAACCCCCTTTTACGGATTTGGACCCACATCCCTCCTAAAAACAAGCGTTCTATTGAGTGAGGTAATAAAAATACCTTTGCAAATTGAGTTTGGAGATGTTAAAAAGCAAAATAAAAATATTGAGGTAGGTTTCTTTTTTAAATAATCTTTAATACTTTGTGTAAAAAAGAACCTGCAACACTAGTTTGCATCTATAAATTTTTAAAACAAAACATTTCTTAACATCTTAGAGCAATACCTAAGGACAGGTCTGTTTCCCCATTCAACTGTAGGCTACTTAGTTATGGTTTCGAGCCACTAGAAATTGGTGGAGAAGCCTGGTGAATGCTATTTTGAATCAGTATCCAACATCAGATATATAGTGATTCAGATCATCACTTCATAATGAATCTAATTTCAGTTATCCAAAGCCTCCCATGAGACAGTTGGAAATCAAGAAATTGTGTATCCTCTGGATATATGTACGCCTCAAAAAAATTATGAAAGAAAGATACATGGAAATCAATAAAAATATTTAGATGGTATGCATTAAGACCAAGATATTTCTTTTGATCAGTTACTTCTTGACCTTGCTATCGCAAAAAACTGCTTGCTGACATTAAGCTCATCAATCAATGCACCTACAGTGTTTTCAAAAAGAAATCCAGCTGCTCTTCTGGCCAGCCAAGTGCAAGACTAAGCAACTTGATAATAAAATATTGGGCATTTGGTTGATATCACTATCAAGGTAATTAACAATGTAGTATGAGGATTTAAGGTAATGATTTACCAAAGCAAAAGTGCTGGAAATCCGTGTTAGCCATAACTTGATTTTCTATTTTACCAGAAAGGTAAGGCCTAGTCCCACATTTCTCCATGTACATTTGAAATTGCACAACATACTTCAACAAACATCAAAAATCCCATTAAACATTAGTGCCAAATGTCATCCAAACATAGCACAAGATTGGTGTGACCAGCTATGAATAAAATTAATTGAAAGACTGCATGCAGGAGAAGGAAGTCCAAAGGATGTGTACATTGATGAGAAAGAGCTGTAATACTTGAAGTTTAATTTTCAGTTATAAGTTTAATAATATTTTGCCATGTGAATACATACAAGTTGATACAAAAAAAAAGTGCATGACTGGAGAATAATTGGGAGAAAGTAAATTCCCATACAAAGAATATTATCTAATACAGTAATAGCCCACATATAAGAACCTGGGTTTTAAGAATCTGTTAGGCTAAAATTTTCATTTTAAGCCCCCTCCATATAAGAACCTATTAAGGCTTAAATTTTAAGTTAGGCTCTTATCAGTGGGGTTGCTGTAAAAGTGTAAAGGTAGAAACTGCTGAATGAGTTTCTTTGTTATGTTTTGTTAAGGACATATACTGTACCTGCAGTGAACTGCCTATAGGCATTTCTCTATGGTACAAATAAATGATTTATACTGTATTATGAAATGATATTTATCATATACACTGTATATAGTATATTCAGATAAAATTCATATGAAAATATAAGAACCTATTTTAAGAACCTTGGTAGCCTAAATTTGCTTTAAGTACCATTTATATAAGAACCTATTTAGGCTAAATTGGAAAATTTAGGTTCTTATATGTGGGCTATTACTTTATTACACATTCTAAAAACTAAGAGGTGAAATTTAAACATGGCCCAAAGCTAACCTAATCAAATTAAATCGAATAATTGTCTCTTATAAGTCACCCCGCTTTGAGATTGACACTAAAATTGAAATACAATCCAAAGCTAACCTAATTAAATTACATACTTGCCACTCACAAGCTACATCTGATTTAAAATTGACACAAATAATGTAATAGATAGGACTTAAAACTGCTTAAAGAAGGTGCATGCATGATGTTCGATGGAACACCATTCCAGTCTGGTATGTAGCGATTATAAAAAGATAAGCTGAAGGCCATACATATATTTAGCCAGGCCAAGCCTAGAATCAGAGCTGCACACTCTCACCGAGCGACTTCGCATGGCTTTATTTGGGCCAGTTTAATTTGTGTCCAAAACAATTGAGCAGCAGCAGGGAAAACGAAGAGTTTTCGATAGCAAACATTTGCAAAAAAATACAGACATTCGTGAGTCCTAACTACTTTCAGATGAAAGGGTAATGGCATTCAAAGCGGAAAAAAACACTACAAGCGAACAAAGTACGATGCGAGGGTTTTGCTGGAAGAAGGAGAAGGTGGAGAAATTAAACAAGACTAGCTTGTAATAAAAAATAGCTTGTACTGATTAATCTGGAAAAAATCGGTATTTATTTTGACATAAATGCCCGTAGAAAAGACAATAAAGGGTAAAAACTGATCGTTAAGAGAAGTCAACAGGAATTGACCGTGGTTCAGAAACAACAGAACAACAAACAAAGTATTACAATGAAATACATATAGCAACAATACAAATAATATTTCTTCGAAGATTCTTGGAGAAGGTGGAGAAATTAGACAAGTAACAAAAATTGCTTACAATTTTGACATAAATGTCTGTAGAAAAGACAAAAA
>JAEMWC010000123.1:1325000-1336032 GCA_016490735.1 Pachyseris speciosa | reverse complement strand
CTAAGTTTTTCAATTGTTGTGCTGTAGCTGCTCACAGGGGCAAAATTTTGCAACTCTTAGGTAGTGCATGGCTGCATACATGTACGAAAACATACCCCTGTCAAAATGTCCCAGCAGCCGACAAAATTAATTTTGCCACCTACAAATCAATAATGCCCCCTACTTTACACTAGGACTTGACTGGAAGTTCTCTAGCAGCCAAGGTTTGCTGGCAGCTGCTGCCTACTACTCCAGCTATGCGCGCCACTGCTACAAAACATTTTGACTCAGGGCTGAAAAACACCTGGCATTCTTGGTAATTCATGCAGTGTAGTAATGGCACCGGTGCCATGCAGCCCGTGGTTAGTGGTGTAGTGTAAGTTAAGTTAGTTAGTTAATTTTACATCTGTGGAATTTTTCAGGAAGCAGAGGCAAAAACAGAAGAGAAAAAAGAGGCTGAAAGAAAAGAAAACAGAAGAGAGGGGCTGAAGAAAAGAAAACAGAAGAGAAAGAGGCTGAAGAAAAGAAAACAGAAGGTGAAAAAGAACCAGAAGGAGAGAAGAAAGAGGAGGAGCAAAACCTGAAGAAGGCAAAAAGGAGGAAGCTGCAGCTTCTTAAAATACAGGTACATGTTTACCGAGTTTGACTGTCGCCAAAAGCTTTGACAAATTGCCAACTGACTTCGAACATATGAATGTGATGTATGCAGATGTTTGAACCACAAAACAGACAAACTCCAGACATTACTTTAGGCGAGGAAAGCAATTGTAGTGATCACACACCACCTGATTAGCTCAGTTGATAAGAGCTGTTTTTTTTTTCCAGGCTTCTTTTCGCAATTGCATAAATTGCCGTTCACAACTGCGAGGATCATTCTTCATTTGATTTCATTTCCGCAGTTCATATATGATTCATTTCATATATCATTCACACTCATTTCTTTTTCATGGGAACATATGAACCCACAATTGACCTGCTCCCAACGTCAGTGGCTTCATAGCTCAGTCGGTTAGAGCATTGCACCGGTAATCGTGAGGTCACGGGGCAAAACCCATTGTAGTCCTGAATTTTTGTCAGGCTTCTTTTCGCAATTGCATAAATTGCGTTCACAACTGCGAGGATCATTCTTCATTTGATTTCATTTCCGCAGTTCATATATGATTCATTTCATATATCATCACAAGAGCAGAGAAATGTTGAGTGGAAGGTTGTGGGTTCAAATCCCAGATCAGACTACAAGTCAGGGTCTTACGTAATTGGTCCTGTAAGATCATTTATTATATGACTGGCTCTTTCAGCAGTCAAGAAGAATCAATTCTTCTGCTGTGATTGGCTACCTGTGAGGTCAAGACGGAGCCACCTTGGACTGCTCAGGATAGTCCTTTGAGTAATATAATAAATCCTTTATTGACCAAGCTTGTTCGGTCAAGATGGCGGATATTGGCCTCATTCTTTTTTTGCGTGTTTATGGACCTCGACTCGTCTCGGTCCATAAACACGTAAAAGAAAAACTTGGCCAATATCCCACCATCTTGACCGAACAAGCTTGTCAATAACACATATGCACACTTGTGTGCTCATCATTTGCCTCAGTTCAGATGATGTGACATTAAGCTGCTGGCCCTGTCTCCTTCTCCTCCATAGGCCTAGACACAAATATCCCGAAAAATGCTCTAAAAATCTATCCTGAAATTTCCAGTTTTTTCCCCAAAATCCCTCCAAAAATCTCTAAATATCCCAAACATTTTCTAAAAATCCTTAAATAAATCTCAATTATCTCTGGGTGCTTTAAGCTTGTCTTCATGAGTGACACTGGTCTCTACATCATCTTCAGAGAAATTCAACTCACTGAAGCTTCACTTGGCTCCCCGCCATGTTTGAAACATATTTTTTTTACGTTTAATGGTATTTTCTTGACTGACACTGGATGATCAATGTCAGACTGATGCCATTTTAAGATTTACATCCATTGCTAGGTAACAATGTTGCCTGAAGTGGCTAAATGAAGAAACATCATTGCATGCAGCAAAATGATTCTGAGGGAGTTCAGAAACATTTTTTGTTGCCACAACATTTCCTCAGGTAGCTAAACGGGGGAAATATTGTGGAAACATGTGCGAGGCTCAAATTGATGCCACAACATTGTTGCCTCATTTAGCCAGAGCATAACAGTCTTGCTGCGTTTGTGTCTCCCTCTGAATTTGAAGAGTCTGCCCTATGTGTAAAAAGAATTGTTTTAATGAGGCTTTAATAGTTTTAGTCGTCTCGTCTCTCTCTATAGAACACAGCTTGTGCAAGATAACTGCCTGAATCCTTGCTACAGCACCTACGACTGGATGCTATCAACATGGTACCTTAAGCATTTAGAACATTGCAAATGTTTTTTGTACTTTGAACAGTTACTAGTAAGCTTATTTTATTTAGTTAGGATGTTTAATTTTGCGCATGTGCTATTCTATGGTCTTTTTATTACCCCATACCACATCTCGACGGTCTGTTGACGTCCAGGACTGGGTGAAGAAACACCAAGGAACGAATCAATGTGTTAGACATTCATACCAAAGTTATTTTAATTGAAACAATTACACCGATGACTCAACTGATTTTGGACAGGTATCGCTATTAACACAAAAAGAAAATGATCCAGCAGAAATTTCTTTGATACTTTTTGTTTCTTTTGGAGAGTTTTTGAAAGAGTGAGTGAATGGTGGGGCAATCTGCCTTTTTTTGTTTGCTCCTTTTTTTTTGAGGGAAGGGGGAGGGGTAGTATCTTCAGTTCATATTGCAAGCACATCCTGTTGCATCCCCGTCAGGTCAAGTTAAATAATTATTATAAGTTTGTAAACGTGTTGCAGTGCCACTTCTTCAACCAAGGTCACCCAGGAAAATTTTCCGCAAACTAGCCAACGAGAATCTGACATCGAAACAATGGACATTCATAAAATCAATTATGTATGACGAATTTGTCCACTATGGAAGCACAATAAATTTCAAATTGTGACTATTCTATTTCATCACTTGAAGGCTATTGGCCAATTTGTAAACAAAAATTCTTGGTTGTTGCCTTGGTCGGAGTAGTCACACTGTAAAATTTCCGCTGGATAACTTATTGTTAATGGAAGTACCTGTTTTCTCATGACTGCCTTTTGATCAAAAATGCTGCTAAAATAATTCTTATTTAATAAGCCAGGCACCAACAAAGTAAATATACTTGGAGTTATGCTACCTATGGCCCGTAAGTTCTTAAGGAAATTAAGCTTCTTTTAATCAGTTGGCAACTGACGGTTCGTTTTTTCTCAGTCAAGGATTGTTCTTTTTTTGGTGGTGGTGGGTGGGGCGGAAATAAGGGCTGCAGGATTGTTGGGTGGGATGCCTGTGGTACCTCACACTATTGTTATTGGATAAGCCCGTCAATGCTAATAAGTTGCAAAGTTTGCAGTACATTGTGGATTGTATATCCCGCACGTGTACCCTTTAAGTCCTATTTTTATTTATGCGAAGGCAATCTCGTACCCAGAGTCCTCAGGCTCTTTGGCCAGCGGTTAGTCGCCAGGAGAGACATTGGGATAATGGAAAAAAATCAATTTTTTTTATTGGCTGGCCCGTAACGACTTCCATTGTTTTACCCGAGATTTTTCTGGGAAAATTGGGCTCCATTATCCCAGAGTGTCTCCGGGCGTCCACCCGCTGACCAAACAGCCCGAGAACTCTCGATACGAGATTGATGCGAAGGTGTGTGCCTCTCTCTCCGGATTCAAATGTTCCATTGACCACTGGTACAACGGGCTCCGTTGTCGCTTAGTTGTCCCTGCCATCGTGAAAGCCGTTATCTTTTAACTTTCCGCCACCCCTCAGATTTCACCAACCCACCCGCCTCATGAAAAGGAACGGTCCTTAGCAAGATCATATATAACCAAGTTAGAGGTTGATTCATTCCCGGGTATCAAGGCTTGAATCGTACTTCTTCACTTGTAATTATTTTTTTATAAAATGTAATCGATACATTAAATTCTATCATAAGAGTTTAACCAATTTTGTAACAGCTCCACGCGCTCGAATGGTAATCAAAAATCGTTTAGTTCAATTCACTGACCCCTCGAGAAAGAAGCCACGACGAAAATACTGGCAGACTACCAACCTGCTCGCCGAGTGAGCGCATTTAAACAAAATTCAAAGCATTTAAATATTTTTGGGATTAAATCACTAATATAAAGCCTCTTTTTGGTGCCAACTGCAACAAATTAGCAGAAGGTGTTACTTTCGTAATAAATTGAAATATTGCCTTATGAAGATATATATTGGTCGCTAATAGAGGGAAATAATAAAGATTTAAGTTACAGCATTCAGTATCTGAGTTGACCTGTGGAGCCAGATAAGGTTTTGTCTGTCTGTATAACTTCGTTTTCTGTGTACGTTTTCCTTCTCCCTCGGAAGACGGCAACGGCGTCGAAAACGTCATTTCAAAATCTAACTTCTCGCTTTTGTAATCCTTTCGCGATCAATCTAATTTGTCTGACATGGAAAATGCTGGCCGTGGGCTAAATTACTACGAACGGCGCCAAAGTTTGGACAAAGAAAGAAAATTAGCCGTCGTGGGCTCACGTTCTTGAGAAAGCATAAAAAGTTGGCCATTTCGCGTTGTTTATTTGTTTGTTGTATTTTTGCAGCGGACGGCAGAGAAATGCACCAAAATGTAAAACGCACGTTCACAGCGATTGCTTTTATTCGTCAAACCTATTGTTTTGTGACGTTCTCGTTGCCGTTCTTGTCCTCGTTGCTCCCTGTGGAGGCAAGGAAGGACACCCTGCCCTCAACTTATTCTCGCTTCCATATTTACCC
Organism: Pachyseris speciosa; assembly: GCA_016490735.1. NCBI lineage: Eukaryota > Metazoa > Cnidaria > Anthozoa > Scleractinia > Pachyseridae > Pachyseris > Pachyseris speciosa. The sequence continues at coordinate 1,331,214 of JAEMWC010000123.1, read as the reverse complement.
TAGAGTTGAGTTTTCTTTTTATTATATGACTGGCTTTTTCAGCGGTCAAGATGAATCAATTCTCCTGCCGTGAGATGGCTACCCACGAGGCCAAGATGGAGCCATCTAGACCGCTCGGGGTAGCCCGTTCGTCCCTCGTTTTACTGTCTTTTAATAGGGTCGTTTGAGTCATACAATAAATCCTTTATTGACCAAGCTTGTTCGGTCAAGATGGCGGGATATTGGCCAAGTTCTTTTTTTTTTTGCGTGTTTATGGACCTCGACGAAGACCTCACGCCTGACCAATAACCCATATTTATTTGGATGATACATTCAAAGAGACTTGCTAGATTGACAGATGACCATCCAGGGAGTTAAGACTAAGGTTTGCAGCCTCTTTTTGGTAGGCTGTCGCTTGAGAATTCATGTTGCGAGCGGTTTATGTGGCATTAAGGCAATGGCATCAGAGGTCAGTGTTACTACTAGTCACATGTGGGATGATGCATTTAGTATTGTGCCTTAGCTGTATGTGAAAATTGAATCTGTCATCTGTTTTCCTCGTTTCCAACAACCTGAGCGCAGTTTCCCCGAAAATTTTAAAAGGGCGTTACGATTTGACGTCTGGAAGTGACTTCATTTCAGTATGTGTCTGATAATCATCACGAAAAAACTTCCCGGAGCAGAGTAGAGAACCAACAACAAACTCAACCCACATATGACGCCGAGTTCGGGAATCGAACCCGGGCCACACTGGGGGGAGGCGAATGCTCTCACCACTACGCCAATTTAGCAGCGGTATCTCCACAAAGTGGCTATTCGTCCACTGAAAACAGACCAAATTGGAATTAGTCAATGTTGATTTTTGAGGGGAGGGCAAAGCAGGAGTACCGGAGAAAAACCTCTCGGAGCAACGACGAGAACCGACCAACAACAAACTAAACTCACAAATGATGTCAGGTCCGGGAATCGAACCTGGGCCGACATTGGTGGAAGGCGACCGCTCTCATCAACCCTGCTCCCCTGCAGTTCTGCATGTACACATCCCGAGCATTTAGAGTTAGCGTTCGCCAGGGAATAACAATTTGAAGGGAAAATGGCAAAGGTTGTAGTGATGCGTATGGGAGGTAGGCGTGTGGCTCGAGCCTACAATTGTGAGCTGTGAGAGAATTGACTTCCCATCACGTGTCGTAAGTCCGGATTTGCGGTTGAGCCGTTTCGCTGCTGTTATTTGAGAGCTCTAACAGGAGAGGGGAATCGACAATTAATGCGCATCATTCCGATCAGACCAAAGCATAAAAATACAGTAAGCATACGGTGGAGGTTTGGTGAAACGTGTATGTGAACGATGTGACGCCTTGGTTGATGGTACCGTCGTGGTTGCCTAAGATTCCCGACAATTCTGCCGCATTTCCCATCAATTTCAAATGTCCCATGCTATGACAAGCGATCTTTATTGGAATGGAGGGAGAGCACTTATTAACAAACACCTTGTTTTAGAGGGGTGTGTTATTAGGAGTGCTTTAAATCTACTCTTAAGATAAGGGGATCCTGTCCCTTGGCTCTGAAGTTTTTCTCTCTACAGCCCTTCATTTCCAAATAAAATCTGATCGGTAGCTCTCCTTTGTTCGAAAGCCGATTAGTCGCTCGTTGACGAAATATTTCGGATCATCATGGCAAAGGTTGAAGTTCGGCTGAAGATCTTTTGCGAATTTCTTGTATTGGAATGTCATTAAACCGGAATCAAATCCCACGCTTACACGGGATTACGGTTAAATCGTACTGTGAGCAACTGGGCTGAAGGGATTTGGGTTACCTCTCGAGGTACAATTCAACGTCCTGTTTTAAGACTTACTAGAGAGAGAAGCGGAGGTCAATAATGCGCTCTTGGAACCACTACCGTATGTCCGCTTGCTAAAAAGGCTCTAACGACAGTAAAGAGGCCAGTTTTGTCATTTGTCTCCCACATTCCTTGCATTCACAAGGAATGTGTCTATTTTAGCTATTAAACTGCGACATTAAAGTAAGTAGTGTTGTTATTTTGACTGTTGCATTAAGCGCCTTATATATTGTTGTTCTTCAGTGTCGTTGTCGAGGGCTTACGGGATTAAAATAAAATAATCACAAGGGTTTCGCGATGAATGATTAAATTTCTCCAGTTTTCCTTTCATTGTATTTAAATTTGTCTATTTAGCTTACGGGAGCTGCTTTTTACTTAATTTTCGTTTGAATTGACGTATTTTGATTTGATTTAACAATGAAGAGCACTTCTCTGGGATTATGATGGGAAAAAATCCGCTTGTATCATGTCTACACGTACCAGATTAGAATTGATCCGCCTTTGTGAAAAACCTGGCCCTATAATTGTTCTTGAATATAGCAAGATGCCCCAATTAAGTTTGAGATAACACTTTTCCATCCGACCAGAATAGTTCAATGCGGACAAAATTAAATCACTTCTAAATCCCTCGTCACGACACGAAAGGTGTTCTTCAGCACAATGAAACGTGAAGAGTTGCGTCGTCGTCGTTGCGGCGAAAGGCGTTCAAATGAATATCTGACTCGTTGCCAAAACCATTTTGGGTCGCCAGTTGATAAGTGAAAGTTCAACAGTCGTTGCGTGCTCAGTAGGCGATGGATTTGCGTGGTCACGCCCCTTTCATGAAAGCTAGGTGACGAAAAGTACTAGAGCCTGGAATTACTGTAAAGTAGACAATAGGGAAGTCTTTGTAATAAACACAGACAGACAGGCGTCCTGATTTTCTCCTCGTTGTTTAGCTTTGGTCTACGAATGATGGCCTGCAAAAAAAGAGGGCCGCCTTCTTTTGAGCGGATCCACGTCATGATAATTTCCACAACTAAGAATAACACGCTTGAAGGGCAACGTATGCGAAATGAACCGGAAATTAATATTCCGTACTCTTGATATTCCTTTGAATACTACTTTTAATGCCTTTAATTTGACCTGGTTTTATTTTTTCCGACTTAACAAGTTTCTCAAATCGTGAGGGGGCCACCAGGCTAAACATTTTGCGAAATGATGAAAACAAAAACTGACTTTTGAAAAACCCGTCATTGTATTCTTGAGGGGCAAAGTTCAACTATACCAATTTCTTTCTTTTGGGGGGGGGGGTGGGTGGGGGTGGGGGAAGGGGGGCAGCTTTAGGTCATGCTTACATCTTGCGACTCATAAATTTCTAGAACCGCCTTGTACACAGTGTAAACTAACAACACACCAAAGTTCCTCTCGGAAAACTTCTGCAGGTAAGTCCTTCTTGATAGCCGTTTTGCTGAGCAGATCACACTCAAAGAATTTAACCACAAACTTGCATTGTAGCTAGCACCACCTTGTACAGCAACATAAAACCACCCCAAGAAAGTACTGTACAGTAGCATTCATTGAAAGGCCACAATTATCATCCACAACCACCTTGTAACAGTCTAACACTTAAGGATCTCATCGATCACTGTTAAGTGTTGAACTGAGATTTCGTGAGACAAGGATTGCACTTGGAGGATATGTTTTCATGAGGGAGCGGGTCCAGTGATGGTCCAACAATTGGCTCTATTAAAAGAATTGCGGAAACTCATATTGCATTACGGCAGAGTTAAGGTAAAGATAAGGTCACGGTGGGTCATTGTCTATGGTTTTATAGGATAATAATGATTGGTTGATATGATATGGTATATATAGTGTATTATTTTGCCAAAAATAGACTCTTATTTGAACAAGATTAGTATTTAATATTAGACAACGCAAAATCGTTAGAGGAAGAGTGATTCAGAAAAACTCATTCTTCACAAAATGAGCATTTTTCTTATACATGTAGTATCACTCCTTAATCAAACACATTAGTTATGAAAATAAATGACGAGAGGGGCCCGGTTACTTTTTAAAGAAAGTGTGGCGCTACTTCGGTGGGGAAGTGGTTATATCACCTGAGTTGATGAAACCCAATTTTCATGTTTGCGTGATCACGTATTACAAGGAACAGTGAAAAACACGTTTTGTTGCCTTTCGTTCATGCAATTTTGTCAATTTGTTTGTAACGTTAGCCAATTAAATTAATTTGAAGGGGGCCACAGATGTATAGATGATACTGATCAGCATCAATATTGATCAGTATACCGGCCAAGCCAAACAGCGAAAACCACAACGTTCTTTTTATAGGAGGGTCTATAGAGTTGTTCCGGGCGCATTTTTTGCTAACTGAGAATGAAATTTAAGCCTCTTTGGCTGTAAAGAATAACTGTATAAAATCATTTTTCCTGGAGAATTCTCTACACGTTCATCCTTCGTCCAATAACTTTCAAGGAAGGCAGTAGGAGACATGAACTCCTGAATGGAAGAGGAATGGAGTAATTTTATACTGAAATATTTCGAAACCGTAACGTTTCTTTACTTCTTTGGTTTGCTCATGGAATACGAACCGTTTACAATAGGTCAGGTGAATGGCATCAGTATTAAAATTCCTCGTTGGAAAAAATATGAGGCGTTTTATCAGTGCTGATTAATTAGTGAAAAAAGTATCAGTCGACAGAGCCAAGACAAAGGCAGGCCGCAGAAGGTCTTAAGTCAAGGCCAAAGCGCGAGTGCGAAAAATTGTCAGAAAGAATTCAAGAATGGTAGCTAGTGATTTGACTGGACTGGAGACGAGAGAAAGTTCATTTTATTGCCGTCATCATCATCGTCGTTCATTATCATCACTGTCATTTTGAGATGAGAGTCAGTAATCCGCATGAGTTGTCTAAGTTTGTATGTGTGTGAGGGGGAGGTGGGTGGGGAAGGGGGTTGATTCCAGTCCGCCTGAAGGCGGTACAATAGGCAAAATCAGGCCGTGAACTCTTGATCTGGCGGTTCGGGTGCTGGCAAGTGGTTTTTTGTAACACAGAATATGAAATCGACACCTGAAAACTGAAATATATTCCAAAAGCAGATGTCTATTTACAAGAAGACCAAATGGCAAAGTATGCGTTTACACCTGCCGTGGCTTGGGCGCGTATGACGGAGATGGTTGTAACTCGGGGCAAGGTCCAGTATGTTGCCCAAGACACGGTCCAAATAGCAAGAAATCATCGAAGCCTTATGTACCGCCAGGTGCTTGGCTCCTTGGTCACTACGTACACAAAATTAAAAATTGCTTCAGCTACAGCCTCCTGTTATCGTTTTCAGACACCCGCAGTCACAGGAACACCATGTGCCGCACAGGAAAAATTACCGGTATTCAAATTCTCTATCAGATGGACATGTAGCGCACGTGAAGACTAAAGCACGCTGGCAACTGTTGAACATCTGCGCTCGAATTTCCCCGTCCATAAGTTGACTAATGAATGAAGATACCTCGACTTCTAATAATTTAGCGAATGGACTGAAAGGTAAGCTGGCAGAAAAGAAATGTACGCCGTGTACAGTGAAAGGGAATTCAAAAATAGAGGTATTTTGCTCGCAAGCCTTGAAGCGTAGGCATCTTGGAGTAGGGAGATAACGGGGGAGAGATGCCCGCACTGAAATCTAGCCGGCAAATTTGGTTCTTTCCCGTTTATCTGCTCTGAATATAGGTCTTAGAAATGTCGTTTGACACTGATGTAATCAAGAAAATTAGTTCCGCTCGTTTCCGTTTAACGAAACGAAATGTTATTTTTCTACGGTGTGAAATTGATAAATTAATATAACGTATACCCCCTTCTACCCAAGACATTATCATCTCCTCACTCAGTCTGTCTTGCATGAACGGTTCAGCGATGATACTGTTCGTCATTTTGGTTCCCGCATTGATTGACAAATTTTCTCAAAACCGAATCTTCGATTAAAAACAAAAACCAAAAAGAGAGGAAAACTGCATGAGCTGCTTAACTTGCAACTGTATTGTACTGAAGCGAACCAAAAATACTACGTTTGGTGGGTCGCTACTAAGACATGAGCTGATGGTAGCGGGATTTCAGTGCACCCCTTGCTTCTGCGATTGGTCGAACTGGGCTCGAAAAAGAAATAGTGAGGGTGGTATGCTTTCTTTCTAGATTTACATCCTTTACAATAAAAACTGAGCATCTTACAACGGTGCACTGGGTTCATGTGAGCGATGCACAGCACTAAGAGTTGCCTCTTTCAAACAGTCTCTCCAAACAGGAGAGCGTCACAAATTTGAAATATCGAAGCCATTTAGGTGTCTCGATAAGCCTCGAGCTCGCAGAAAACGAGGTGGTCTTGCCACGTCACAAAGTCTCGAATGTACATTTC